>CABFOW010003380.1:11343-32463 GCA_902141385.1 Timema californicum
AAAAAAAAAATAGTATGAGAAAACTTAATTTTACGTTATTTTAAATTGTAATATATAACAGGTAATTAAAGATCTTTACATTTATAACAAAACTGTGATCTTTTACAAGTGTTGGCAACCCAAAACCTAAACATATTATTTTCGAACTGTCATCCAGGTAAAATCCTATAGTGAATAGAATATAGGCTGTATTTGCTATATAATGGCTGGTATAGTTTACCTCGTCACTCATTGTACCACTGGCTTGCACAAAGGTGAGGGCGCCGATATAAACTAGAGCTAGGAAACTTTATTCAAAATTCTGTTCTGATATAAATAATGGGGAGGGATTCTTTTCTAAATTGTTGTTTGGGCTTACTTTAAACAAATCATGTTATGTAGATGGGTTTTTTGGTGAAGTTTAACGTGGATGAACCGCGAGTAAATAATATTTGTCTTAAAGGGAATTCATGATTTGCGTTAGTACTCTTTGTGTACTTGTAGCGCGCTCTCATCTTCACTTAGTTCAGTTAAGCGATTACATTGGTATTTTTACAAGTTTCAGGGACGTTATTATGATAATGTATGCACGCTTTAAATGCGTGGGTTATTGTATATATATTTAAATCAAATTAGGTTATCATGTTAGGTTGTATAGATTCTAACGGCGGTACACGAAACATATTTATACACTTCAATGTAAATTAGAAAATTAAATTATTCATTGTTACTTAGGTATAGAATTCAACGGCAATTGTTGAGACTTATTTATTATAGATTAAACCACTTTATCTTACTATCCTTGTGTCTGCTTTGACAGAATACATTATTTATTATATATATATATATATTTAAAGTAAATTTTATGGCTTCACAATTTCGTATATATTCCGACGATAATTGCTATCTTATGTATATACTATTAAAATTAAGCCTTCTTGCTTTTTGGAATTGCATACGCTTTTGCAGCGGTCAGTTGGGAGTAAGCTAACAACCATTTTTATCATGGCCTTTTGCCAAATTTTTAGGAGACTTGTATTGGATTTAGAATCTAGAGTTTTTACTTTAACTATGTTCCCTTTGAGGGCTTTATATCTGTTGTATATTTATGAAGGCTAAGTTTAAATAGTCTTGAATTGATGTTTATTGCCGGACGACGAATTGGCTCTCTAATGGCATCTTATGATTATATGATGTATCTACATTACCTTTATACCTGACTAAATTAAAATAAAACTATATGTTTTCTCTTGTGACTCCTTGGTTGTTTTTACCACGCTTCCCAGTTACCTGTGGGCGTCACAAGAGAAGTCAGATACTATTAAACTAGTTAGAATGACAATAGTTCACACCCTGTTTGAAATAATCGTGCAGGAAAGACCCTGTTGTCATTCGAAAAACCTTTACAGTACCAGCCCTAGATATAATTTTATGTATTCATAAGTCAAGTCATGTTATCTGCAGCTGTAACTTTTAATAGATTATTATCAAGTCTAAGAAAAAACACTAATAAACTATTTTTGTATTTTCTAAAAGGGCTTGAATTTGAAAATTGTACATTTCGTAAGAGATATTATATAAAAGTCGTCTTTTTCTTGTTTGCGTGCTCCATGTCTTACTACAAATCCGGGCTATCCACAAATTTATACTAACAAGGTAAAATTCATAGAAAGTGTAGCCGCATTTGTGCGAAGAGGGAGTGGGGAAACCATACAAAAATAAAACAAATCAGAAAACTCAAGCCAAGATTCGAATCTCATCCCCATGACCAGCAAATCCAACAAAGAGAAGTTGACGCCTTTGTCCACGTTATCACCGGTGAAAATATAAAAACCGGTAACTACTACTCAACCACCCAATTTTATCATCAGAATACTCTTTAATGACACAGAAAATTGTTAATAAGTCAATTAAATTTTCTTCTAGTTTAATGGTCGGCATGGATATGTGTAATATTAAAAAAATTAAATGCATTGCTTGCTTCGACGAACAAGAGTGGTAAATCATTTATAAAAACATTTTTGTAGATCCGATCGGGATTAGAGCCCTCACCTCCCATCACTTTCAAACCAAACTTGATGAGCCTGACATAATAGTCCGCGTGCTCACTTATGTGGGTTGCTCTTACTATGAGCACTCAACATGCCATTTCTGAGCTAACTGAGAGGCGCAAGACTTACAAACCAACATACATTTTAAAACAGACAAAGCAACCGGTCACCCGGCATTTAATCCATCATTGTGATCACCAATTATATATTTTTTAATTATGCAGACCATAGAATCAGGGACCTTTAGTTCAGTAGAGAAACGCACTACCGATTGAGCTAAGGTGTAGTATATCCGAACTTAAGTAATTCAAGGACGAAGGATAAAGGTAAAATCTATGGAAATGCAGTAATATATTTACCACCACGTCTTACTAGCCTTATACACATAATTTATAATAATTTTATTGATAATTATGGTAGTTTGATAAGGACTGAATATTGACATACTGAAGAAGAGATTGTGGATTTAATAGAGAGGAATCTGTATATGCTTGGAATGGGTGAGAAAAAGTGGAGTGGAGTGATAGAATCAAGAAAAAAGATAAGAGTTTACAGCGTATTGGGGGGTGGGAGGAGATGACGTAGGGAGAGAAAATGAGGTAAGGATGGGAAGTAAAGAGAATGAATGACAGAATAATGAAAATTATAGCTAAGGAGAAAGAAAAGCAGAAGTACCGCAAGTGCACGCCCCTCAACCTGTATGCGATTTGTAAGAGAAAGAAAAATTTGAAAAGGAACTGGAAAGACACATGGGTAAGGAAAGGCAAAGTTTTAAAAAGTGCATGGTGGGAGCGGCAGAGGAGATATGCGGAAGAATGAACGGAAAGAGAAGATGGAAGGAAACTTCATAGTGGAACGAAAAGGCATAGGAGAGAAAATGAAGGCAATGATGTTTGCAGATGACTTGATGGTATGGTAGAAAACGGAAGAGGATGTACAGGAACAGCTGCAGGAATGGAACGAAAAAGTGAAAGAATATAGAATGAAATTTAGTATGTCGAAGAGTGAGGTTATGGTGATGACAAAGCGGAGAACAAGGCCAAGAAAAGTGATAAAAAAGGTTGGGGTGTATTTGAAAGAATCAGAGCGTAAAGTATCTTGGTAGTGTGAGTGAGGGAAAAGTGTGCAGTAGAGAAGATATAATAAAAGGAGAGCAGAAGGAAAGAGTTTTTCTACAGGTGTGTAAGAGCCCTACAATGGAAAATAAAAGTTCCCTTGAGGTGTATGATAGTGTTGTATAGAGCATACTTCATACCCATAGTAACGTATGCAGCGGAAACTTGGACTTAGGATATAAGAGAAACAAGGAAAGTGGATGGCATGGGGATGAAGTTTTTTAGGAGAATGCTAGCTGTCGCCAGATTAGGATTAGGAATGAAGATGTATGGTCAAGAGTTGGGGTACAGGGGATAAGTTAGATATTTGAGGATGCAAGGATGATACGTGTAGACACGTAATGAGGATGGAAGGGGAGAGGATTCCAAGAAGATTAATGAATATTAAGTATGCAGAGAAGAGACCGCAAGAGAGACCAAGGAATAGATGTGAGGAACAGATAGCAGTAAGTGTGTAAGTGATAGGAGACTGGAAAAGAGTGCAGAAGGAAGAATAGTGAAAGAACAGAGAGATATGGAAGCATTTTATTAATCGGACTCGTCCACAGGTTGAAAAGAGTTCATGATGATGGTAGAGATGAAGGTAGAATTAAGATAAAATCACACTTAGTACGCCGATGCGGGATTCGAGTCCCTACCTCCCCGTCCTTGGCAAAGTTGTTTAGACCGCGTGTCCACCACTGTGAGATATGAGTCATGAACTGATATAATCATTTGTCTCCGAAAGCGCAAGTTACCAGCTGTAATAAATAATATATTGTTAGCTAACGAGTCCTACTCATGCCCACGTTCCATCTCGAGAAGGAGGGACGCCTCACAAGGTAAATCAATCAATGCTAGCATTCTTTCAACTTCACTAGATCCATAAATGAAGTCTGACAAAGGTGAATCCAAGTTTAAGGCCAAAGGGGGGTATCAATCGTCAATATCTGCGTGACCATAAACTGTAGGGGCATATATAGTGTGGCGGACCCTTGATTTGAGAGGTTCCGAGTTATTTACTAACCCATTGTTATTTAAGATTCCAGCTTGTATTATCCTCTATCCTGGCGAGTAATGCTGGGGTTCTAAAATCCATATTCCTAGTCATGCATCCTGATATAAAGAATTCATCGGTAGTTTTAGCATCCATATACAGTATAACTTTTTTAATTTTAAATAACAAATAGAGATATCTAAAATTCGAATTAACCATTTTCATGAGTATTTTGGCAGCTAGTACATAATAAATCAATAACCTAAAAGCACACACATTTTATTTATGCTTTATATACACTTATACACAATAAATACACATATAAAAAACAAGAAACGTTTCAAACACAAAATATAAAATTTTGGAAAATTTAGCATACGAAAATTTCAGGCATGAATCAGAATTGATCGAACCCCAGCTAATCTATCAATGGTGCCAATCCTCTTTTTGTAACATTCTTACTTTTTATTTAATTTGTTTATTATCAAAATTAATTCGGGAATACATTAACGCCCATGTGTGACAGTTTGATTTATTAATGCATTAACATAGCAAATTGGAACTCTCCTTGTGGTTTATTTAAACTAAGACTGGATTTAATATAAATAAACCACTCTATTAATAGTATTTATCCGAAGTAAAATAAACTCCACTTCCGGGTGAACTGGTTCACCTGCGTTACTCAACGACACTCAAAAAGTGGGCAGATCTTCCTCGCTCCAAACATGATAAGAGATTCCAAAGGAACATTCTTGAAGCTTGCTACCCCCTCCCCCCCTTTTCCAATTCTAAACCAATCAAAGCCTTTGTTTAGACCGTGGTAAGATGACCTGGACACTTGGAGAGCCCTACCTGTTTGAAGCCAATATAATAAAATCATTTTTATACATTTTTTTTACGTTTTCCTATATCTATACTAAAATAGCATAAAGGAGGTTGTTAGCACCTTTAAACTCACTTAGCGATACCTCCTAGTCTCTAGTGTCACAGCCACTTTAACAGCACTGGAAGAATGCATTAATATCCCCCCGGTGCTCGAACCAAAGTCTATTGGAAGTATAAAGTACAAGTAGTCAACATATGCCACTATTGATGATCCAGCTCTTTCTTTTTTTAAGCACCGCGTCTTACTACCCGTTAGGATTATACATATGATTGTACTAATTGCGCTAGCATTTTAAGGAGTGGACAAGGTTGAATTTAGATTAAGTGTACCAACATTTCGTGGAAAGGTAAAGAATAGACCCTCTCAGTTTACCCAACCGGGATTGAAACTCCGATATCCCCATAACCCATGAGAGTGACGTTTTAGACCATAATGGTATGAATGTTGAATTAGAAACGACCTATCAAAAATAACCACTGCAATAATCATAGCTTGGCGTATGAATATATAAAATTAGGTTTAGCAGATTTTTTAAACCGGCAATTAAGTTTCGACCTTGCGATTTGGAAGGTTTTCATTATTTGACCTTTTTTTTATTATCGAATATGAATTTGTAGACATTAGCGAATTAAAAGGTAGACTATAGTTTTAATCTCTCCTATGATTGTGTGTTGTACCACGTGGAGTGCTAGAGAGGTGGGGAAGGAGAAAGGGGTTAGCGTGCCACTCTGTGTCGAGCGTGCCTGGAGGGTTGCCTACCACACACTCGAGTCCCATCCCAGCTATCGACTGCAAGTCAACAATCGATATCACCAACTCTCTTCTATATAAATAGTTTCCCATATTCTCTCTCTCTCTAAGCGAATGTCGGTGCCTTTCTTTCATAACTACCATCCTCATCCTGTGGATGAGATATAGTGTTTCCCACCGTGTTCAATCTAGCCCTACCACCCGTCCAGGTTGCACACACACCTACACTAACACGGTAGGAAATGTACCCGCACTTGTACCTAGGGAAAACTTACCCCCAGTACACCCTGCCGGAGCTCGGCCCCTCACCTCTCCAGGCATTTAGTGAAGCATGCATGATGTTTAAGGTCAATTATTTCACTGATATCCTCCCCCTCCTAAGTAGGGAGTTTTATGGCTTGGTTTGTTAGATACCACGTCCGGGGATGCGAGAAGTGTGGCTTAACTGTTGCGCTTGCGGGACACGGAAGAAGACACCGGTTTCCTTTAAAAGCAAGGCAAGATAGACGTTTAGTAAGTAGTTTTCTTGTAGGAAGTAACGTAAATAAAATACGAACATATTTTTTGCTCTAACAATGATGGTAATTTACTATATTATGTTATTTTAAGTCATTGTTGGGATATATCAAAATAACAGTCAGAGAACACGAGACTTGACATATGAATATATAAAAACGTTTTAGTAACTCATGTAACTGTCTGATACGGTACTTCCTACCAGTCCTCTACATACTCTACATATAAGAAGAATAAGCTTATGAAGGAAGAACTTTTGGTTATTGTAGTCCTAATGATTCAAGGACAGAACTGAATGGGATACTTTCAAACACACGACAGCGTCATACAAAGTTCTAGAAATTTCGGGAATATTTTAAGTTCCGCGATGGTAAGCACTACATTTTGTTGTGTCTAATCCAATTTTTGCTAAAGAAAAACTTTGCTCGACTTTAAAGCGAATGCATATAACAGTAGGTTATTATTTTGTCTCTTTGAAATAAAAAAGCGTAAATAATAAAATTTAACAAAAAGATATTGCAGAATATGCTATGTTTTGAGTTTAATGTAAAATTAAAAAGCATTTACTCTTCCTAACAAGAAAAATGTTTTGAAGATGACAATGCTATTGTTATTTTCGACATTGAAAATTAACCCTTAAATAGAGTCCGGGACTCCGGGATGTTTCTGTAGTGAATAAACCTGTTATAGATATATTTCTTTGTCTCCATAATATAAATATCGCGGCCGACTGTGGTCACGCAGTGTCTTGCAAACCGGCTAGATTTACTAGCACACGATTCTCTCTTGCGGTACCGCGCAGCCACACAGAACGCATCACGTAGCCCCGGACGTGGTGTGATGTCTTGCAAACCGGCTAGATTTACTAGCACACGATTCTCTCTTGCGGTACCGCGGAGCCACACAGAACGCATCACGTAGCCCCGGACGTGGTGTGATGTCTTGCAAATCAAGTCTTCACATGTGCTCTAACAGTACAAGCCATTAGACTCACAAAGAATTTGAATCCGTTATAAAGGGGAGGTCGGGGTTAGAGTCTTTAGCAGGATGCAAAATAAATTGTTTCAATTCGTTGTTCCCATCCCCTACCCAACCTATTGAGGTTGCATTTCATCTTGTTTTCATCTTAATCGTCGTTAGAAGGCCTCGAGTCAAAAGTAATAATAGCAAATAGCCACTTCAGTGGCCGCGTGGTCTAAAACGCTACTATCGCAGTAGAATAGACTGCCGATGACGGAAAGGTTGAGGTTCAAATTTCAGTCGGGTGGTGTTTCCAAAATGTTTTTTCATTCTCCCTCCACGAAAATGCAGGTATACTTCCTATAAAGATAACCTTACTTACCCGTTGGAAAATTAATACAAATAAAAAGGTTCAAATTTTTAAAATAAAATACAACACCTAAATTATACGATTTTTTAAATCTTTTTACGCGTAGACATCTCTTAAGCCGGGTCCACGCGTGCGTTATTTGTCCACGTTTATTCAATTTCCGATATGACTTATACAAGTGTGGAAAATATATGTTTTTTTAAGTACGAATATTGGTCGTGCATAGCGAGTAATGAACATTGTTCCGCGTAGAGATGGTAGACTACCACACATATATCAAAGAAGACTAATAATAGCCTGAGAGCAGTTCCTCCACGAATACCGAATATAGGGTATGTGTGGACAGCAGGAGGAGCGGACCTGTGAGGGACTCTGCCCCTCCATGGAATAACCCTCCCCTCTTGGGTATATTTCAAACCCTCTGATATTGAATATGAAGCTGAAAGATACCCTTAAATCAAACTTCAAATGACTTCTAGATGCATTATATTGTCAAAATGTTGCTGGAGAAGACCGCTTCAAATATTTACTAGAATAGAGGCAGGCATCTAACTGGCAGAAAAAAGTCAGGGGAAAAATCTCCAAATAGCTTCTAAATGCATGTCATTTTGAAGTATTTTCAGGCGAGGACCCACCCAAATAGCCTAGTTTCTGAAATAATTCAATTTTCAAAATGTTGTCAGTAGACGATCACTACAAAGATTATCTTCTAGAGATATCTAACATTTGTAAAACATTAAGGTGAGGATAACTATAAATAGCTTCGAGGGGCATCCAAATTTCAAAAATTTCTAGGTGAGGAACACTTTAAATGGCTTAAAAAAGAATTTAATTTATAAAACAATCAAGGCGAAAACTACCCATAGCTTCTAGAGTGAACCATTTTTCAAAAAATTGGACAAGGGCCACTCCAAATGGTTTGTAAAAACTATATGATTTTAAAAATTTTGAGAGGATGACCACGGTTAAAAACATACATAAGATCAAATATGAATGATAAACTATTAAATGGCCTTAAACAGAAATCTGACATTGTAAGTGACTATGTTATTTATAATTATGACACCCCACCCCTATGAAAATGATTTGGATCCTCCCCTGCATAAGCGTATAACCAGGCTGAGTTGTTAAGCCGATGTGCTAAAAATAAAAAAGTAATAAATGAAACACCCGGTAGCCACACGATTGTCAAGGTCATTTAATCTGGTTAACCAGTGACGAAGGGGGGTGTCAGGGTTCAAATCTAGGCCGGGTATACTATATTCCATTCAGGATAGGTTTTTACCCTGATGACAGTTAGAAAATCATATGTTTAGGTTTTGGGTTTCCAACACTTGTAAAAGACCACAGTTTTGTTATAAATGTAAAGATCTTTAATTACCTGTTATATATTACAATTTAAAATAAGGTAAACTTAAATTTTTTCATAATATTTCATTTTATTAAATAATTTCTTTTTATCCAACTCGAAACAATATTTTAAACATAATTATAAGTACTTTTTTTCGTTTTAGAACGTTACTGATTTTGTGTAATATAGTGCATACATCAATACCTTTTAATACAGGCATCGTGTTTACTTGGAAAAGAGAAAATTCTTGTCTTTTTTTACACACAATAAATTATATTATGATTATTTTATCGTATTTTGAAATATTTAACTGAATAAAATATTTCATCAACTGCGTGTCTGCATCATTGTAAAAAAAACTTGTTTACCGTTATGTTCAATCATATGGTTTAAATTCGTCAGTCGCCATTTTGAAGCTATGTTCGTTAGAAGTTTTTGTGAAAGTGGTGTGAATATTTTTAAAGGGGAATAAAACTATAAATAAACTTTGTGCCCGACCTCAAATAAATATATAAATAATATTGGCCTAAATTACTGTGGTTAGCTATCACATTGATATATTACCATCTGTTTTCATTACAGTCATCCAAAGTGATAGATGTTAGCTGTTGGCGTAGTGATATATTAGGGATTACATTTAGTAACATTTAGAGCTGTCATCCAGGTAAACTTAGCTCGTGAATGACTTATAAGGGTGGTTTTCCCCAACTGGCTTTTTAGGCGCCATTCACACAGGAAGTACATGGCGCAGGCTTCTGTCTGGCGGAGAGGTGGTGGGGACGTGGCGAGGGAGTGACGAAATCAAATTATACAGAAGAGGCATAGCTTCGTGCGACGTGGACGTGTTAAATTCAATGTCATCATACACAAGGTCCGAACAGAAAGTCACTTCCAATGCACCAATCGAGACTTCCATAAGGACGTGGCGCAGGCGGCAAAGTGACGCGACCTCGCCCTCCTGTCCTCTCAGTCTGAATGGTCTCATCTATAAGTATGGAGGGGACTCAAAATATGCCACGTCAAGCCCCGTGCCAGCGCCACGACCTCTTGTGTGTGAATTGCGCCTTACTCTCCTGCCACAAAAATGCAAGTTTATATACCAGCATCATCTCTACCTCATTAGAGTAATTAATATACTGTATATGCGTATGATTCAAACGGGTAGTAAAACAAGGTGATTTAAAACCGTATAACATGAATTGTGTTATTATTAAAAAGTTATATTTATTGTTAAGTGAATCTATTCTAAGGAAATAAAGTAAAAATTAATCAACATTTTTCTACATAAGAAATCATTAAAAACTAATAAAATTCTGATAAAATGTCCTGCTTTATCTTTAGATACATGCACTTTTAGGGCCTAATTATTACATACCCGCACACGACTAAGAAACCAACTTACATTTTAAAAGATACACAGCAACTGATCCCACGGACTTTAATCGATCATTGTGATCACCAATGCACAGTTTTTCAAACGTGCATAGAATCGAACAAGGGACCATTAGTTCAGTAAAGACAGACACTATTGAGCTAAGGTGTAGTATATTCGAACTTGAAGGGCGGAGGATGATGGTAAGAGCTATGGAAATGAAGTAATATTTTCCCACTGCGGCTTACTAGCCTTATATGCAGGTTGGGGTGGAAACAATTAGACGATCTATACTGAGGAAAGTGATGAACAACGTGCTGAGGTTTGTCTGACGTCCGGTGGAGTTCACCTCAAGGACATTATCTTCAAAAAGTAAAAAAAGTGTAGAATATAGTTTTCTTTTATTTAGAATGAGAATATTTATTTTTCAATTTAAGTGTTAATTTTCAAGTTACTAACCGTCTGATTGTTTCGAACCCATCCTATATTAATTACAGTAATTTAGTAGGGATGATGATGGTAGAATTTAGAGGAAAACCACCCTTAGTATGCCCAACCAGTATTCCAAACCTCAGCTCCATCATTGGCAAACCAGGCCAGACACCAATAACCTATCTTAATAAGTGCCTTTGTTTTCAGCTCCAACGATGAAAATCTGGCACTAACGTTGCACAAACTATGCCAGTTTTCAAAAACGGGGTGGCCAAGTTGACACACATGGATTGGCAACCCAATAAACTTCCTCCGGCCATATGTAAACAAGTGTGTGCAAGAGCTGCTTGTCGCGTTCTCCACAGACAAGACAGTAAATGTTGATGTAGGTCAGTCACTTTGAGCCGGCAAGTGAATACAACCCACACGTCACAGTGACTGTGACAGAACAGAGATACCGCGGGGCTCGGGTTTCAGGTTATTCAACATTGCACATCAGACACACTCCTTGTCATAAGGGGGGGGCAACACTCAAGTCGTTAACGTGCTCCTTATAATCACACTGATTATATCGGTACGCTACTAACTAATTTAGCCTAATAAGCATTAAAATCTATGACATCTTGATTATACTACGTAATGAAAGCGCACAGGCCGAATTGTGTACCTGCTATAGAGTTTGTCAGAATCGCACACATAATATGGCAACACCGCTTGTTGACATCGGACTAACCTAATCCTGGTCAAAGGAAATACCGTTTTATCCGGGCGAGTGGGAAAGGTAATATAATAAATAATAAATGTGGTGATTGAGTATTGCTTTTGTATTTGATTTATGGTCATAATAAAATCAGTTTAGAAAATAATAATTGGAACCAATAATGGCACTTTTGTGTGTGTATATTTAAGTTAAATTTATAAATGAAAAAAGTGTCAGAAGCCTTGTTTGGCTTACCGAGGTTCGAATACTAGCGGATGTAATGTGTTTTTCTCCACTAAGATGAAGGTACACTTCCTGTAAATTCCATCTTTCTCATCTCGCCCTAGCTCAGAGTGTTGTTAGTATGCGGAAAGCCCGGATGGACATTAAGACTCTGTGCAGACAAAATTAGCTCACTAATAGCTACCCAAAAGCATGCAACTAGAACAAATGGCGCAAGAATAAAACATGGTAGGAATTAAAATAAAGATGAACTAAATTAAGTTCATTATTATAAGAATAATTCAATCTTGTGGTTAGGAGACGAGAATGAACCACTCTCACTCTCAACCTGAGATGTATATGGAGCAGTCCAGCCAGACCGTGGCCACATGACTGACGGGCGACCTTGAACCGAGATCGTGGTAAGTAAATGCAAGTTACAACGCTGTGTAAACCGGTCTGTCAACAAACCACAGTCGAGGACACTGACACAAGTCATTGTCTTCCAGACTCAACGAGACTACAACACTCAACTAACATCCACCTCAGGAGGAGGAATGCACTAGTATATAGCCAGCCTAACATCCACCTCAGGAGGAGGAATGCACTAGCACATAGCCAGCCTAACATCCACCTCAGGAGGAGGAATGAACTAGCACATAGCCAGCCTAACATCCACCTCAGGAGGAGGAATGAACTAGCACATAGCAAGCCTAACATCCACCTCAGGAGGAGGAATATACTAGTACATAGCAAGCCTAACATCCACCTCACGAGGAATATACTAACTAGCACATAGCCAGCCTAACACCCACCTCAGGAGGAGGAATGCACTAGCACATAGCCAGCCTAACATCCACCTCAGGAGGAATATACTAACTAGCACATAGCCAGCCTAACATCCACCTCACGAGGAATATACTAACTAGCACATAGCCAGCCTAACACCCACCTCAGGAGGAGGAATGCACTAGCACATAGCCAGCCTAACATCCACCTCAGGAGGAATATACTAACTAGCACATAGCCAGCCTAACATCCACCTCAGGAGGAATAATGAACTAGCACATAGCAAGCCTAACATCCACCTCAGGAGGAGGAATGCACTAGCACATAGCCAGCCTAACATCCACCTCACGAGGAATATACTAACTAGCACATAGCCAGCCTAACATCCACCTCAGGAGGAATAATGAACTAGCACATAGCAAGCCTAACATCCACCTCAGGAGGAGGAATGCACTAGCACATAGCCAGCCTAACATCCACCTCACGAGGAATATACTAACTAGCACATAGCCAGCCTAACATCCACCTCACGAGGAATATACTAACTAGCACATAGCCAGCCTAACACCCACCACACGAGGAATATACTAACTAGCACATAGCCAGCCTAACACCCACCACACGAGGAATATACTAACTAGCACATAGCCAGCCTGGACTGTTGCTCCCTTAAAACTTACGTACTCTTAAGTCTCTTAAGCATCATTGTCAGAAAAGAGACGTCAAAGCTGACCATTCAGAGCCGAGGTAAGAATACTTATGTACACTCCAATACAAGAGAATCTCCATTGCCCAGCTTCAGACGCCGCGGATTTAAAGGAACAAAGAAAACTTTCGACGATACGCAATAAATTACAAATCTGCTTTTAATTCTCTATTCCTCCCTCCCAAAATTAAGTTACACTATCCCTGAGCCAACTGTCAAAGTCCCAAACATCTTTGCACACTTCCTTTCCAAGAAAACTAACCATATAATAAACCAACATTCATCTGCTCTCTTGTATACTCTAGATCTTCTCCGCGTAAAGTCAATATCCAAGGGACCGTGGAATTACGCAAATGCTAAGTAACTCCAATCGTCACTAGGTCCACTAGAATCTTCCTAAGGGTCTAAATGAACTGAGGTTTCACCACTATTCTTAGACAAGACAGCTACGCAGATGAATAACACTCCTAAGGAACCTTCCCCCGCAACAATATAACCACCCCTCAACTTCAGTTTACTTTAACCCTTGAGGAAACACTTTTCTACTATTCTGCAATACTCTACAGAGAAAAACCTCACACTAGAAGAAAAAGAGTGGAGGACCTTATCAATCAGTGGGACCTTGCTACTTTGTAGTCAGGGCCGTACGCAATGGGGCTGTGGGCGATTCAAACTCCTCCCATTGATAGATAAAACAATATCAATATACTGAAACAAGAACAAAGACTGTTCCAGTAATAGATTACAGCGGGAAGCGATATTTGTAAGACTCTTACTTATCATTTCTTCCCTGAAGTTTTATGTATATCTTGGAAAAGCTGGGACAAGCTGTTGGTATCGATGCATCATGAATGGGGGTGCTGCAAGGGAGGTTTTTTTTTGTGTTTACAATTTTTATCGTCCCAATAAAATAAAAATATTTAAATTATTTTTTATTACTTGAAGGAAATATCACAATAATATTTTCTGTGTCACCATAACTGTATCACATATTAGGTTATTGTTTTGTTGACCAGTTAGTTATAGATAATAATAAAATAAATTATTAATGACCGCTACATGACTACTACATGACATGGCTCTACTTTATGCAATAGGATCTTGTCACTGCTTTTTACACTAAATATAATTATTACAGGGTTATTACTCAATGATGGCACAGTAATTTAAAATATAGAATCCTTAAATGTAACTATTCCTAACCTAACTTTAATTTTGTTGGCTTTTTTTAAGATTAAGTTATAAGCTAATTTGGATGTATTAACCTTTTTATATTATTTAGCACTACGTTTTACTACATGTTCGGGTTATACGCTTATGTACTAATTACACTAATTAGTTAGGGATTGGAAGGTTGACTATAGAGGAAGTGAGCCGGCATTTGAGTGAAGGGCAGATTTTTTTTTTTTTAGGAAAACCTCCCCTAGTTCACCCAACCGAGATTCGAACCTAGATCTCCCAGTCCTCAGCAGTCCAGCTCAACAAGATACTAGCGCGTTAGCCAACTAACCACCGAGGCGGGTTATTTAACTTGTTGTAGCTATAAAATTATAAATGAAATATAACTATTTTGTATAGGCTAGCACATGTGCTAGGTTTTATATTTTGTTGGATTAAGATTAGAGACACTTTTAACATTATAAGATGTTAAACTTACACACGTCTGACTTGAAACTTTCGATTTTACATAAATTGAACTACCATCTTGAATTTCAGTTAATTTAGTTACATAACTTGCTTTAAATAAGCCTAGTACCTTGTTAGTAGGGGATTGACGTGAATGATACCCAGTCCTAACCTTGTGAAAAACAAATTGGATTATTATTTTGTCCTTATCTGTTGCGATTTCGTACGTTTACTATCAACATCATGTAAAAATTTCAGACTTTGAGACATCGGTGCCTCATGCGTTTTCACTAGTACCATCAACGGCAAGCTAAAGCAGCCTACACCAACCCGGGATCCAAACCTCCAGCTCCCCATCGCCAGTAAAAATTAGATGAGACGAGGCTGAAGCCTTTGTCCACGTGTCCACTGGTGCAGGTTGTTTGTACTATTTATGGGCCGAGGAATTTTAAAATATGTATAATTCAAGTTAGTGTGTTGATTACAAACTATGTTTAGAAAGTGCACGTCAATGTGTGATACGAGCCAACTTACCCCTCCGTCCCGCCGATGTCGAGCCGGCACTTGGCCAAGAGGTATGGGTTTATCCTCATCCGGCCTGCACCATCCACGTAAAATACTTTCAAACTCATCTTGTGCATGTTTCCGGCGAGGAGGCCAAACAATAACTAAATACTTGCTTAGGTAAGGGTTGTTTCACCCTCTAGTACACAACAAAACGGGTCAGGAATGTTTCGTTCCAGGAAATAGGGTCATAAAAATGACTGGCTTTTGCCAACCCAACACACTTGTCTAACTTTGTCAGCGTCTGTGACGTGTCACGTGTTCAGAGCAAGGATCATCAACAAGAAGAGGGAGTGGGGGAAGGGTATTGTTCAACTTTGGAAGTTACGAGCAGAATCAATGCTTGGCTTTGTTCGTTCTCCCCACATGTTCTAGGGAAAGGTATTAATGCTTGGCTTTGTTCGTTCTCCCCACATGTTCTAGGGTGAGGTATTAATGCTTGGCTTTGTTCGTTCTCCCCACATGTTCTAGGGTGAGGTATTAATGCTTGGCTTTGTTCGTTCTCCCCACATGTTCTAGGGTGAGGTATTAATGCTTGGCTTTGTTCGTTCTCCCCACATGTTCTAGGGTGAGGTATTAATGCTTGGCTTTGTTCGTTCTCCCCACATGTTCTAGGGTGAGGTATTAATGCTTGGCTTTGTTCGTTCTCCCCACATGTTCTAGGGTGAGGTATTAATGCTTGGCTTTGTTCGTTCTCCCCACATGTTCTAGGGTGAGGTATTAATGCTTGGCTTTGTTCGTTCTCCCCACATGTTCTAGGGTGAGGTATTAATGCTTGGCTTTGTTCGTTCTCCCCACATGTTCTAGGGTGAGGTATTAATGCTTGGCTTTGTTCGTTCTCCCCACATGTTCTAGGGTGAGGTATTAATGCTTGGCTTTGTTCGTTCTCCCCACATGTTCTAGGGTGAGGTATTAATGCTTGGCTTTGTTCGTTCTCCCCACATGTTCTAGGGTGAGGTATTAATGCTTGGCTTTGTTCGTTCTCCCCACATGTTCTAGGGTGAGGTATTAATGCTTGGCTTTGTTCGTTCTCCCCACATGTTCTAGGGTGAGGTATTAATGCTTGGCTTTGTTCGTTCTCCCCACATGTTCTAGGGTGAGGTATTAATGCTTGGCTTTGTTCGTTCTCCCCACATGTTCTAGGGTGAGGTATTAATGCTTGGCTTTGTTCGTTCTCCCCACATGTTCTAGGGTGAGGTATTAATGCTTGGCTTTGTTCGTTCTCCCCACATGTTCTAGGATGAGGTATTAATGCTTGGCTTTGTTCGTTCTCCCCACATGTTCTAGGGTGAGGTATTAATGCTTGGCTTTGTTCGTTCTCCCCACATGTTCTAGGGTGAGGTATTAATGCTTGGCTTTGTTCGTTCTCTCCACATGTTCTAGGGTGAGGTATTAATGCTTGGCTTTGTTCGTTCTCTCCACATGTTCTAGGATGAGGTATTAATGCTTGGCTTTGTTCGTTCTCTCCACATGTTCTAGGATGAGGTATTAATGCTTGGCTTTGTTCGTTCTCCCCACATGTTCTAGGATGAGGTATTAATGTTTGGCTTTGTTAGTTCTCTATCCGTATTATAGGATGAAACATCAATGTTTAGTTTCATTTGTTCTCACCACTGCTGACGATTCCCCCACGTCCATCATCGACTGTCTTAAAAATGAGTCAAGGATTCGATTCCTCTTTTCAGGTATCTTTTTCAATTTTTAAAAACATTGCTTAGGTTGGTGTATAATTAACACGTCGTATAGTTTGGCCTCATTTGTGTAGCCTGTTGTACAGTTCAATTTTTATAGAAAAAACCTTTTAGAAAAAACAAAACATATTTTTATAGAAAAAGCCTTTTAGAAAACACAGAATATATTTTTTGCGTTCAAAATTGATAAAATTTTATTCATGGTTATTTTATAGATATTTATCATATCTATCAAATGTAGCAACTGTAGATAACATGGCTTTACGTATTAATAGGTGAAAGTATATCAGTGACTTTAGTAGTTGTCATGCCAGGCCTCCACCGTGGTTCGGATTCCACGTTAAATTGTAGGTCCTCCATTTAATCTCATAATCACCCTACCATTGCACATTAGCGTAAGTGCGTATAACCCGAACGGGTAGTAAGACGCGGTGCTAATAACAATAACAATAAGTAGTTGTCGTAGTAAGACTCTCCCTAGTAACATGGAACGTGAATGTGTCATAGCGCCTGAAATTAAAATTGATTTCAATTACTGGACAGTAGTTTTATTCATGGGAACATCGCGCCCCACAGTTTGAGAACACAGGTGGCGAGACTAACGTAGTACCATTTCCCCCCTGTGACCTTGTCAAAGATAGGATCTGGCCACACCACCTGCCCGAGATCATGTCGGACAGAGACCGGTTCATCTGTTGACTCTTTGCAAGTCCCTCCTCTCGGCACGCGATCATATTCTCTACGTCATTATGGCGGTGTCGTTATACAATACTCGCGAGCGGGTCTGGCACGCACCACAAGGTTGACACGGGTATTCAACCCCCCCATCGCCTTCCTTCAGCTCATCAGTAAACAACTGCCTGCACTGCATGAAGTTATGATAGGCGAGTTATCGCGATTGACTTGGTTACGTCTTGGTATCGAGTGTTATCGACCAAGTGGTTCTGACTAAGTTGAAACGCGAAAACTATTTTGAGATGTTTTTAGAGCGAATGACCCTTTTAATTTGGAGTGGAAATGCAGAGCCATGGGAACAAACGGTTATCTTCAAGAATGTTTTATTGTTTTGCAATTTTCTTTTCGGGAATAATTTTAACAATGATCAAATATAAATGCATTTTTCAATAGAAAACTGCCAGCTGAATAACAGAATATTAGAAAATGAAACACATAGCAAACATTAATATAATATTTTAGATGGGGGGTGTTGAAAATATTACTATAAAAATTTCGCTCGTTCTCGAGAAAACTGATATTTTCAAACGTATGATTTTCTTGCAAGACCTGTCCGGTAGCACCATCTACTGTTTCCATGATTCATCTGTTCTTGTTGACGCGGAAGAATACTTTGGTCAGTTGTGAAGCCACGCCACGCTTTCACCCTCCCACCCACCATCCCAAAAAATAGGTTTTAAACTTGCAATCAACAGGGCCAAAAGCCTTAAGCAAAAATGACGGTTGGGGTGGAGTAGATCTAACATAACAGCTGGTATATTCCATTCACGATAGGTTTTTACCTGGATGACAGTTCGTAAATCATATGTTTAGGTTTTGAGTTGCCAACACTTGTAAAACATCACAGTTTTGTTATAAATGTAAAGATCTTTAATTACATGTTATATATTACATTAAAAATAACTTAAACTTCAGTTTTCTCGTACTATTTCATATGTTTAAATAATTTCTTTTTGTCCAACTCGAAACAATATTTTAAACATAATTGAAAGTACTTATTTTTCGTTTTTGAACGTTACTTATTTTGTGTAATAAGGTGCATACATCAATACCTTTTAATACAGGCATCTTATTTACTTAGAAAAGAGAAAATTGTTGTCATTTTTTTACATACAATACATGATTTTATGATTACTTTATCGTATTTTGAAATATTTAACTGAATAAAGTATTTTCATCAACTGCGTGTCCGCATCATTGTAAACGACTTGTTAACCGTTATGTTCAATCATATGGTTTAAATTCGTCAGTCGCCATTTTGAGGCTATGCTCGTTAGAAGTTTTTGTGAAAGTGGTGTTAACATTTTTTTAAGGGGAATAAAACTATAAATAAACTTTGTGTCCGACCTCAAATAAATATATAAATAATATTGGCCTAAATTACTGTGGTTAACTATCACATTAATATATTACCATCTGTTTTCATTACAGTCATCCAAAGTGATAGATGTCAGCTGTTGGCGTAGTGATATATTAGGGATTACTTCTAGTAACATTTCGAGCTGCCATTCAGGTAAACTTAGCTTTTGAATGCCTTATAGCTGAATTTATGTAATCCTACTACATTTACTGCAAATCGACGAAAAGGTAGCTATTTAATTTTATTCTTAGTTAGATTGGTGCTTGTTTTGACTAGTCCTAATATTTACACAACAAATCAAGCCAAACATAACTTCTCATAAATAACTTTAGAAAACATTAAGTACGTATGTACGTATTAAATAGGCCTAGATCATATAGTACCACTCTCTTTTATCCATAGCTAAACCGTGTTTATGTACCTACTTACTGACATTTATTTCTAGCTAGTCATTGCTGTCCATTTTATTTACAAAAACTTAAAAATCCATTTACTACTAAGATATACTCGTTTAAATCTAACTTAAAAAGTGATGCCGTTTTGAAACTGGCACTCAAATTATCGGTTCTTTGGTCGTAACCAAACTGCTATTCTGGTCAAGGAAAACTTTACCAAACCGAGCTCTGGTATCGTCTCGGTCATACACATTTCGTTAACGATACCAGGTCAACCGTGAAAACGCTCTGGTCGTAAACAATGATACCAGGTCAACCACGAAAACAGCTGTTCTCTTGCATTAATAACCTATAATCAAAGGCAGATTTTTATGGTGAATATTTTTTTAAGAATTCTCATTAATTTTTCAAAATGGTGGTGTTTTGTGTTGAAAATTTGAGACAAATATTTACCGGCATATCACCCTAATCTCTACCTATATGAATGTAATAGCTGCTTAACTACACACGACTTTGGATAACGCGAAAAATGCAAATCATGATCTAATAAAGTATTAACACGCTAATTTAACGGCTTACTAGTGAAGCTAGTGACTGGCTATATTGAAAGAAAACTATCTAATACCAACTTATGACAAATGTGTAGCACCAAAGAAGTTATATACTTATAACCTCTAGACTATACATGTTTGAACATTTCTTAGTAATTGCAACAAGCAAATGTTTTTTGGCTTAAAATTTGATGTGCAGTCTATGATTAGTAATTATACTGAGTTTTATTTACTTAATCATTCCAAGATGGCAAGATGGCGGGTGGTGAAATATGGTAGTTGAAATCTCTTGTTTGAGATATTTTTATTTGGTTTAAGTGAAATATAAAATAAACTGCGTACCCAAAATAACTTAAATAAATACCTAGCATACATCAAATACCTAACAGCGAGTATAAAAATAAAGCAGGATACGTTATTTTATTTTTTAACTTTGAAGTGAAAACACGTTTCTTTACAATCTTGTTTCAATTTTAAAACTACGCATGCGCAAAATATATGATCCGGACACATTCTTAAGGCTTGTGAGACTTCTGTGAAAATAAAATGACAGCAAATTTTACGCTGTGAAAAAATGTTTATTCAATAAAATATTGTTTTTAAAACTTCAAATCTGACTATTGAAATATTCAAGTGTGAAATATTTTTTTTTTTTGCGTTAATTGCGAGAATAGCAAAATTTCGCGATTTGAAAATATGTTGGATCACTTCATAAACATTGTGAAAACGTGTAAATATAGATTTTGAAGCTACAGATAAACAATTCGCGTTTATCGCAAATAGCAGAAAAACCTGCCTCTGCCTATAATTATCTAGTCAAGAGCTTTTGTGTGTGCGTGTGTGCATGCGCGCGCGCCGAGTCTTGCGCTCCTTACGGGATATCCGCATACTTAAACCAATATTATTATTATTATTAGCACCGCGTCTTACTACCCATTCGGGTTATACGCTTTAAGTACTAATTACGCTAATTGATTAGGAATTGGGAGATTTAATTAGAGGAAGTGAACCCGCATTTGCGTG
>CABFOW010003380.1:32489-75556 GCA_902141385.1 Timema californicum
AAACTATTTAGGAAAAACCACCCCCAGTTCACCCGACCGAGATTCGAACCTCGATCTCCCCGTCCTCGGCAGTCGAGCTCAACACGATTAGACCAATAAAGTAGGCATTATAAAAATATAATTTAGATAAATGGTGCCAGAATTTGAAGGGAGGAAGAGTTTGATTGAAACTATTTGGAAAAAAAAGAAGTTCAGCAGCCGGGATTTACACCCCACCTATTTCCACGTGCTAACCTGTGCGAATGGTTCAAATTAAATAATAATTTCTTGACTTAATATATGCTTATTAAATTATTTATAAATGTAGTATTTTTATGGAGCGCGTTTTACTATCCTTACGGGATATTCATATACTGTATTATAATAGAATGAAAGTTATAATTTAGAAGAAATATGCTGGAATTTGCGTGAAGAAAGAAAGTGTAACCATTTCGAGAGAAAGCCTAAGAACACATTACAGCCATTGGAAGATAATTTCCTTACATTTTAAAATGTTACTCGAGCTACGTTTAAGTATTTATAAGTTTTAGGTTAAGTCATGGTGCTCTGGGGTTATTGTTGTAGACATAAGGTATCAACTTTGAAAAATGCATGATAAATATAGTAACCTAGAGTCAATTTTTGCTACTATCCACTTGTTTATCTGCTCAAGGAGGTTCTTCGTTCGACGGCCCGACTATAGTTCGCAATGGCCGTACAGGTATCAAATCGGTCAAGGCCACTCACGCTTGCTAGTGGAGGCCGTGTGTCGTGACAACCTGCGACACGTCCACTTCCGTCTTCGTGCCGGGCGGCCGGAATCCCCGATGACAAGCGACCGATTGATATGAAACCAAGTTCACACCAGTTTGGGAGAATCATACGACAGTAACTTGCCAGTGGGACTACTTCCAGTCAATATCTTGTCAGTGAGACTACTTCCAGTCAATAATTGTCAGTGGGACTACTTCCAGTCAATAATTGTCAGTGGGACTACTTCCAGTCAATAACTTGCCAGTGGGACTACTTCCAGTCAATATCTTGCCAGTGGGACTACTTCCAGACAATATCTTGCCAGTGGGACTACTTCCAGACAATATCTTGCCAGTGGGACTACTTCCAGACAATAACTTGTCAGTGGGACTACTACCAGACAATATCTTGTCAGTGAGACTACTTCCAGTCAATAACTTGCCAGTGGGACTACTTCCAGTCAATATCTTTCTAGTGGGACTACTACCAGTCAATATCTTGCTGGTGGAACTTCCAGTCAATATCTTGCTAGTGGGACTACTACCAGTCAATATCTTGCCAGTGGGACTTCCAGTCAATATCTTGCCGGTGGGACTACTTCCAGACAATATCTTGCCAGTGGGACTACTACCAGTCAATATCTTGCCAGTGGGACTACTAACAGTCAATATCTTGCCAGTGGGACTTCCAGTCAATATCTTGCCGGTGGGACTTCCAGTCAATATCTTGCCGGTGGGACTTCCAGTCAATATCTTGCCAGTGGGACTACTACCAGACAATATCTTGCCAGTGGGACTACTTCCAGTCAATAACTTGTCAGTGGGACTACTTCCAGACAATATCTTGCCGGTGGGACTACTTCCAGACAATATCTTGCCGGTGGGACTTCCAGTCAATATCTTGCCGGTGGGACTACTTCCAGTCAATATCTTGTCGGTTAGACTACTTCCAGTCAATATCTTGTCGGTTAGACTACTTCCAGTCAATAATTGTCAGTGGGACTACTTCCAGTCAATAACTTGCCAGTGGGACTACTACCAGTCAATATCTTGCCAGTGGGACTATTTCCAGACAATATCTTGCTAGTGGGACTACTTCCAGTCAATAACTTGTCAGTGGGACTACTTCCAGTCAATAACTTGTCAGTGGGACTACTTCCAGTCAATATCTTACCAGTGGGACTACTTCCAGTCAATAATTGTCAGTGGGACTACCTCCAGTCAATATCTTGCTAGTGGGACTACTACCAGACAGTATCTTGCTAGTGGGACTACTTCCAGACATAACTTGCCAGTGGGACTACTTCCAGTAAATAATTGTCAGTGGGATTTCCAGACAATATCTTGCCAGTGGGACTTCCAGACAATATCTTGCCAGTGGGACTTCCAGACAATAACTTGTCAGTGGGACTACTTCCAGACAATATCTTGCTAGTGGGACTACTACCAGTCAATAACTTGTCAGTGGGACTACTTCCAGTCAATAACTTGCCAGTGGGACTACTTCCAGTCAATAACTTGCCAGTGGGACTACTTCCAGTCAATAACTTGCCAGTGGGACTACTTCCAGTCAATAACTTGCCAGTGGGACTACTTCCAGTCAATATCTTACCAGTGGGACTACTACCAGACAATATCTTGCCAGTGGGACTACTTCCAGACAATAACTTGTCAGTGGGGCTACTACCAGACAATATCTTGCTAGTGAGACTACTACCAGACAATATCTTGCTAGTGGGACTACTTCCAGACAATAACTTGCTAGTGGGACTACTTCCAGACAATAACTTGCTAGTGGGACTACTACCAGACAATATCTTGCTAGTGGGACTATTTCCAGACAATAATTGTCAGTGGGACTACTTCCAGACAATAATTGTCAGTGGGACTACTTCCAGACAATATCTTGCTAGTGGGACTACTTCCAGACAATATCTTGCTAGTGGGACTACTTCCAGACAATATCTTGTCAGTGGGACTACTTCCAGTCAATAACTTGCCAGTGGGACTACTTCCAGTCAATAACTTGCCAGTGGGACTACTTCCAGTCATAACTTGTCAGTGAGACTACTTCCAGTCAATATCTTACCAGTGGGACTACTACCAGACAATATCTTGCCAGTGGGACTACTTCCAGACAATAACTTGTCAGTGGGACTACTACCAGACAATATCTTGCTAGTGGGACTACTACCAGACAATATCTTGCTAGTGGGACTATTACCAGACAATATCTTGCTAGTGGGACTATTACCAGACAATATCTTGCTAGTGGGACTACTACCAGACAATATCTTGCTAGTGGGACTACTTCCAGACAATATCTTGCTAGTGGGACTACTACCAGACAATATCTTGCTAGTGGGACTACTTCCAGACAATAACTTGCTAGTGGGACTACTACCAGACAATATCTTGCTAGTGGGACTACTTCCAGACAATAACTTGCCAGTGGGAGTACTTCCAGTCAATATCTTACCAGTGGGACTACTACCAGTCAATATCTTACCAGTGGGACTACTACCAGTCAATATCTTGCCAGTGGGACTACTTCCAGTCAATATTAAACCATCTACAATTTTACATAAACATTAAGAAAAGAGGAACATATCTGTCCACAAAAGAGCTTGCCTAGCAATTAATTTCCGATTTCAGATACCTAAATTAAAAAACTTTATACTTCTGTAAGCCTAAATCTCAAAAGCCGATTTAATTAAACTATATTTCAAATAAAAATAAATTATTTTAATAATCCTTCAATTTTACAATAAAAGCTATTTCATTGGAAAATGAGGGTGAACCTTATTTAATATATATAAGTTATTTATTCTATGCCGTCTATCTCGTGTATATATATATATATATATATATATATACACACACACACACACGAGATAGACGGCATAGCATAAATAACTTTTTCGATCTCACGGGGTCATGAAACCTCGACATTTATCTAAGTTTTTGAGTTAGATTTTGTTGATCACAGTGCTTCTCTTTCCAAGCTCTTCTACTTGGGTCGAGAGAGTAAAAATGCGCTAATTCTACAAAATGTGTTGAAAAAAAATCGATAATCTCAAACATGTAAACCACACAATACAATTTTGATAATCTTGAAAAATTATTTTGTAAAAATTAAATAATCTACTTGACAAGTGTTATTTGTTGATTCAAGAGATAATTTTGTTAAATACATGTTGACAAAATAATTTTTGTCACCGCTTTTTTTTTTAATCTTCTAATACACGGGTTTTCTTTACAATCCAACTAATTGCAAGAGAACTCGGAAATGCCCCTTTCTACTTATTGAACCAAATTATGCTAGTTTAGAGGAGACGACCGTCTTTCTACGACCTGACCCAGTTATATTCCATTCACCGTAGGAATTGACTTCTGAAAGGCCCTTTTACCTACCATAAATCTACTATATAGTAGGATATTGGTAGGAAAAAAGACCTTTCAGAAGAGTAATTCCTACCGTGAATGGAGTATAGAGTTGCCAACTTAGCTTTTGATCTAGCTTTTTTCAGAGTGGGTTTGGCGGCTGAACTAACAAAATAGCCGATATCAGTGTGAGTAGCTAAGAGCATTTTTATTGTAATAAAGTTTTTATTTTATAAGTAACCTAGAGGTATAGACAACGGTAAATGTCTATCTTTAGTTTTAAATTAGTGGTTCAAATGATATTTTCATGTTTAAGTGTTTAAAATACTAATTTACAGCAATATATACAAAGGTTACAAACCGTACGCTTTTTGAAGTTATAGAACATTACTTTTCCCTTTTCGTAGCCAAATGGAGCTTACTCTTTTTGAAACTTTTCATAACTATTCAGTGTTCTCCCCAGAAAATGTTGTCAGCCGGGTGGCTGGGTTGGGGAAGTGTATTATTTTGCAATATTTGATTATTGAGCAACAGCATTGAAGTTAGAAAGGTCCTGAAAGGATACTCACATGAATAAAAACGGGGGGGAAAGTAAACCCTTCACCCCACTCCCTCCCCAAGACCAACCATACTGTCATCGTTAGAATATACCTTTTTTTAAATTCAGTATCCGTAGATGGTAGCCCTAATTACAGTTCTAAGTAGCCTTTGCTATGAGGCCTCAGCACCTATGTTTAACAAAGAGTTGAACATTAGAAAAAGTTGTACAGATGGTCGCGTGATCTGACGCGTTACTCTCGTGTTTGAGCGCAATGCCAGTGACGGGGAAAACAGGGTTCGAATCCCGGTCGGGTGATTTGTATTAAATGGTTTCCTACTTTCCCTCAGAGAAGATTCGGGAACATTTCCTCTAAAATGTTTAGCTTCCACACACCTTTTCCACTACCGTAATTAATGCACATGTGTATAAGCCAAACGGATGCTAAGACGCAGCGAAAAACCCCATTAAAAATATGGCTTAATTTAGTTGATATCTAGTTTTATCACTTCTGTAGGTATTTTGGCATCGAATTGGCAACACTGGACCCGGCGCATCAGAACTATGTCAGTCCCAGGGGGCGGACAACCCAAATATCCACTCGCGCAGCACGGCACAAGCACGGAGCGTCGCACACAGATTACGTCCCAACTCACGAGATACTCGCAAAGATGTATTTTACAGTGACAATTTTTCTCCCTTGCATCTACTCTACAGGGAGTTAAGTTACTCTAATTTCCCAGATGGGAATCGGAGAACGTAGTGGCCATTTAAATAGCACACTCTGTTTACCCTGAAAGATAACCTTAGCGGATTGCACCTCCAATCAATCTTATAAGATATACTATAATAGCATAATGCAAGACTAAGTTTGCTACCTTTCAGAGTGAATTAAGGGTATCCAATAAGCACTACATTTACGTGTTTTTCAATAAATATTCGTAAGAGTGTCAATAATTAGGTATATCACTGAAATGTAGCGATATGTATTATGTAATAGAAATGGTAGGCTACAATATATGAAAGTATTAAACTTGCTCAGGACAAAAAATCTAAGACGTTTGTTTGTGACTTTGATCAAAGTATTAAAACCGGGTCTCACACTACCCGTTCGGGTTGTACGCCTCAAGTAGTTATTGGTTTTTGACTTCCTTAAATATTTTGGATGGATTGAAAAAAATTGAGAGGCTAATAAAAGCTGACATAACCAATTAGCTTATAAATTCCTTCAAATTCTACGTCTTTGAATCTGGTAACGACGAAGTTTAGTTAGTATTCATGTGGCGGGCTAGGAGCGAGTGGTTTCATGCAGGATAGCCCATAATCACAATTTTAGAAGTCTCCCTTGACGACAGATCACTGAAACAGGCGTCCGGCGTTCCAAAACTAGGTCGAGTATCTTTGTCACGGCGTCAGTCGGGTTACTACAGACGTCTGTCCGCATTTTTGGAGCAGCAGTCCTCCCATAGCCCCGAACCCCCCTTATCTTACTACAAGTCGAGTTTAACGGTATAAGGAATAAAGCCCTTGTGAGAGAATAAAGCTGATAGGGAGAGGGGGTATTT
Source organism: Timema californicum (assembly GCA_902141385.1). Classification (NCBI taxonomy): domain Eukaryota; kingdom Metazoa; phylum Arthropoda; class Insecta; order Phasmatodea; family Timematidae; genus Timema; species Timema californicum. Next base: position 38,708 of record CABFOW010003380.1, read on the forward strand.
CAGGTAAAAGCCAAAAGGTAACAAACACTCCTCCCTTGGTTCCGCTTGTGATGCAGGAGAAAGCCAAACCTACAAACTTAATCATTTGTATGTATACACTGTCAGCAAACCCAGCTCTAGCCAAGGTCAAGGTTCACATCCAATCGGTTTAATTTCAATTTCAGAAAAAAGAGGCAGTTCATGAAAAAAAATTCAACCCTTACAACTGTTTCCTCTTTAAATTATTGCTTAAGCCATTGAATGTCAGAACTGGCGCTAAATAGTACGAAGAAAGATATACACCACAATAAATGGTTAAATTAAATTTAGCCGGAATATCGGACGACCGTCATCAAAAGTGCGAAAGGATGCACACGAAAAAAAACACCACTTGCGTTCTATTAACTACGTCTGGTTTTAAAACTAGTTTAACCTTTGAATGCCACTTACTTACAAAGAAATATCATACTTCTAAATCAGGCTACTTATGGGAACGAGATTACTATATATTTAAAATGTAAGGTGGGTTACCTATAACCCAATGACCAGTTGCCCAACTTTTTCGGCCCTCTTTGGTAAATCATAAAATTCCCGGGATAGTTATCAGAAATTGTTTTCTGGTCACGTCTTTATTTTATACAAAAATCAATGTAGCACTGGCAGTAAATACGTTTAAAAAAAATGAAAATTAGTGTGATGGTTGGTACTGTTTTATTTTTCCATAAATTCTTGAATATTAGGTTTTATGTTTGACAGAGCACACCGCAAATCGCTATTCACTTCAAATCGGCGACTCTGTTTAGTCTTTATGAAATAGTTACAAATTCGGTGGTGTTGCACATCGTCGCAATGGTAGCTGGGAGGGGAGGGGGAACGAGGCTTGCAAATAAAGACGTACATGCGCACGAGCGTATTACATTTTCGTCAGTGTTTCCAATACCACAAGGAAAATGTATCTACATTAATTTTGGAAAAGTGATTTAAATTTAAAAAAAGTATTTAATTCTTAGCTGATGTTTAACGTTGTTTCCGAATTAGTCCACGCCACCCATGTTGGGAACCACTGATATAGACCATATAGCCATGTTGATACAGCCAAATTTCCATACAGACAGCTCTAAAGAAAGTACTAATACATTTTTGCAAGTATTGACACTATCTATGAAAAATAAAATTGCAGATCACATTACTTGACGTATTAATAATAACTTTTCAATCTGTCTTCCTTTGAAAATATGATTATAAATCTAATTTTATTTGCAAGCAAGATGTACCTTTCGATAGCTTTAATATGGCTTAATTATTATGGCGACGTTGGCTGTTATCTTATAAAATGTTCTTCATATGGCGAATGACTATAGTAAGCTAGCTATAAAGAAAACTAAGGTAACACAACAACAAAAAACTCACCTAGATCACATTTAGTACTTGGTATTCATTTAATGTGTTTTGTTCTGTCATCACTCACGAGAGATGGTGCCAATTGTGAAGTTGTAAAATAAATATAATAACCTTTTGTTACCGTTCTTTTTATTTTTGAATGTTTATTAGAAGGTTTTTTATACGGTGATCCAACTATATGTGAGGTGCCGAAGGGACCAACGTTTTTATTTATGAACAGCGGTCTAGTCGTGCGGCACAACCTAACTCCCTGTTTTCAGGCGTTCTCCATTCTCTGTGTTAGTTTTACTATTCAAACTCGTGCTGCGGGTGGTAGCGCTCGTTAATTCCCGTCACCCTCCCAACAAATATATATATTTATCGGGTGCTAAAAATTATACTTGCGTTTTGTCAAACATATAAGAAAATAAACGTTAATATCTTACACAAAAATAATTCAACATTAAAATCAGGTTTAAGGGCACCGATATTCCCACATTTGAGTATTTCTTATGGAAATGGAACTCTGAAGTGGCAAAACTACTAAAATAATAGCCCTCCAATAATATTAACATTTTCTTTTGTGACCCTGTTAAAAACTACTAATAGTTTGAAGAAGGCTATATTGTGATTCAAACCCTATCTTTTGATCAAATAACGGCAACATTTCGAATAAAACGTCGTTTAAAATGAGATAGTTTAGCCTTTTCATTATAATTTTGTAATGAAGCTGTAAGGTTTTTAAATCTATAAGGATACATTGATAGCTTTCGAATCTATTTTGGTGTTAGCCATATTTTGAAATCAAAGCCCCTTTTTAAATACCGCGATTTCCGAATGTCTGCTACTCATCTAACCACTTAGGAGGTAGACGGCCTCTTTATATATTAGCAATGATTAGCTTTATGGGGTTAATTTTAGATTAATTACCGTTTCAGGAGATCTGGTTTGTATCTGGAATTGCAACTATAAGGATCTCAGAGAAATTTACTCCTTAATCAACACGTATGAATAAAAAAAACTCAGCCACGCCTGGATTCAAACCGTAAGCAGGCCTAGATGAGCATTGTTTAAACCAACTGTTACGCCTCATCGATCTCACTCATAAGGTCAGGTGACAATATAAAATATTTAAAAGGGCAATATTTATTTAACCAATAACGACATACACTCAGTTTATTCTGAAAGATAAAAGCGTACCTTACTTGGTTCCACTATGTTGTGGCACATATGGTAAGGCCATAGTAGTCAGTCAAGGTTAGCAAGATACCTTTCAAGGCAAAAGGAGTGTAGGTTTATATATCAAAAGTATAGCCGACAAACTGGGTATAAGCGTGAATTATCAATAAACAAATAGTAGTTTAGTGTGTGGTATTTCAATCGAAAGTAGATCGATGCCGTAAATGACTTTTTTTTTACCTCTAATACTATGAAAGTTTTTATTCTTTGGAAAATTTAATAAGCCTCCATTCCACATTAACATTTACCAGTAGCGGTTCGTCAATGAGTTAGAAAAACAAGCATTCTCTTATTTAACCAAAAAATATAATAAAGCTATGCAAAATCATACATAGACTTCATATGTAACACATTTGAGAAGTTCCAAGAAAATGCACTTGTTCAATTTATTTTAAATTTAATCCCCCCCCCCCTTTTCAAAAAGACGAAAAAAATCCTAATAACGGTTTCATCTTTATTAATAATATAATGTTACATTAAGATATACTTTAAATGGATTGTGACGCCGTATCCACCCCACAAGGGACTTTCTAGCACGCGCATATAAGTCTAGGTCTTTTCTCTCCAACACCACCCAGGGCCGAACGGCGGAGCTCACTCCTGATGACCACGGTAGAGAACAAACACCCCGGTCGAACGGCGGAGCTCACTCCTGATGACCACGGTAGAGAACAAACACCCCGGTCGAACGGCGGAGCTCACTCCTGATGACCACGGTAGAGAACAAACACCCCGGCCGAACGGCGGAACCCCCTCCTGATGACCACGGTAGAGAACAAACACCCCGGTCGAACGGCGGAGCCCCTTTGTGATGACTACGGTAGGGAACAAGCACCCCATCACAGGGCTCCTATAGACCCCGTGGTCGTGCCCTACGTGCGGAGCCACGCGTGCAGGCATACCCGGGGAGCATTTTGGGTCCACCAACCCAATATAATGTTACAATAGTTTGTTTGTACTTTCCCGAAATCGTTAATTATTTTATAAATCTTGACACTTCTAGGTCAGGGATAAGACGATCAAATATTTGCCGGGAGAGGGTGTTCCTCTTAGTGTGGGGCAAAGTTTGGTTGAAATAAGTCAATTATATTATATATTAACAAGCGGGGACACAACAACAGATACGCTTAGGTTTCCTCTTTGAAATAACTAAATTTAACAGGGTTGTCGAGTCGGAGTCTATAAAAATGCACTGACTCCGATTCAGGTTTCAAAATAAAATCTTAGAGAATTATAAAAACATTTATAATTGTTTTATTATTTAAAATATAACGTTATAATTTTGAATGACACATTTATTCGAATATAAATTCGAAGTTCCAAAGAAGCTCCAGATTAACTAAGTTGTATTGAAGAATTCTAATGCAGTCAATTCGTTAAGGCTATTTAATATAATTTAGCCATTTATGAAGGAGTCGAGAGTCAAAGGCTAGGATTACCGACTCCACAGCACTGAGCTTAAAGTTTACTCAATTAATAATCATTATGCGTGCGTTACTAAATTTGATCAGGATTTATTAATTGAAGGCCAGCACCTTAAACGCTCAATCACGAAGATGAAAACACTCGCTGTTTTCTTTCTTCAAATTCACAACAAACGAATATTTCAGAAATTGCAAATCCAGTACAAACTTTGTCTTGTTTGTTCATTTTGAACTAATCGCTCGAGAACCAGTGATTGTTCTGAAACTAAATGCACACTTTGGGACCCCCTCCATCCTGGGGACGCGCACCATGGTTAAAGTACCACTGAAATAGAGGAAATGTTTTTCGAACAGCCGTATCCGTTGGCACAATTTCACAGCGCCTTCAGTTAAATGTTAAGTAAAAGTAGCCTGCTCTCCAACCCTGACTTCTTTAACATTTCTTTTACTCCTTATCTTAACAAGAGTTTTCAGCTAACCATTCAGCGCCGGGAACTAATTTGACCCCACACGGAAGTATGAATAAACTTGATGGGTAAAACACGCTAGAGTTCTTGAAATCATGCATCAGTCATATTAATTGAGAAAATATTTGAACAATAATTTTTTTAAATTTAAATCAACAAATGTTTGATTCTCCTTTACCCCCTGCCGCCGAATCTCAACATACACTTATGCTAACCGCATTTTATTCCCACGTCAGGATATAGGTATAATATAGATTAAATGTACCCACATTTATGTTTAAGAAACGTGGGAAACCGGGTGAACTACACCCTCTCGCTTCGAGAGTGCACTTCCTATAAACCTCCTTCCTCACCCTTTCCCCTTGGAGTGAACCGTTAATGCTATGATATATTGCCGGTCTGCGGTCGTGTCAATCGAGATAGGTCTAACCAGCAGACGGCAGGTGGTATGTGAAGTGGGCGCGGTCCCAGGCGCATCTCAAGGACGCATCCAGGTCACGTGGTACGTACGACCTGTCATCATCTCGTCCGCTATTGATTGACACGAGGGGACAAGGCACGCGTGCGTATCAACAGCCACAATATCCGGGGCCGATGATTGCATTATCCATATTTACTCAATAATATATGAGAACAGACCGAGCAGGCAAATTAAAGGTACAGTATGGTTTCTGGGAAAGAGGAATGGGAGGAGCGGAGAAGGGGAGGATTAACTTTTTACGAGGAAAAATTGTGAGTTATTACTATTACAGGGTGTCTATGAACTCAAATAAAACCATTTTAATCATATTTCTTCATATTAACACACATATCTATGAATTAATTAAAATACTCCCTCTTGCACTGGTGGGCACGCGGACTAGGGCATCAGGTTGATCCAGTCTTTATTTTCCTGTGGCAAGGAGGTTGGGGGGGGGGGGGGGNTCAAATTTGAGTACATTTTCTTAGAATCATAAATTTATCATCCTTACCTTTATATTAGTGCAGTTAAATCCGGGTGGCAGAACGCGGCAGAAAAATAAAAAATAATGTCGGCATTTCTAATTTATTTTTATTAATTTTACACACCAGATTAAGTCGATAGTAATGCTTACATTACCCTTTTTTTTTAAATAATTAAAAGAAGCTAACGTGTCAGTTTCTGAGAAGATAAAATAGATAGATTTTAATTTATTTTACGGGTGCTTAAAACGCAAGTCGGGGAGTTGGTACCTTCCTTATGCAAGTTTCGAATAGCTTAGGCTTATAACCCACGTGACGTTTATATTTAGATCCCACTGGGATTTGAACCTAGGTATCTTGTCTGAAACACAGCGCCTAAGAGTCCTTGATACTGACAGGGTCCTAGAGCAATTTACTAGATAAAGAATTGTGAACTTTTTTTTTCACAGCATCTTAATACCTGTCCGCATTTAAGTACACTAATTATGAAGGTATAATTAAGAGGAAATGTATCCAAATTTGCTCGGAGAAAGAGTGGTAAACGGACGGAATTCGATCCCCAGCCTTCCAGTCACCGGTAAATCAGTATATTGCGAGTGTGACGTCCTATTATAACACACGACCACCGATTCAGATGATGTAAACCTTGTGGAGAAAACCGGTTGGTTAAAAGTGAACCAGTGGCATATGTGTGGGGCATGATAACCATCCTGCCAAATATGTTGGTTTAAGCTGACATGCATATTATTTCAAGAAATTTAGAAAACTACCATTAACTTTGAGTCGTGTCTCATTTAGTCAGTTTGTTTTATTGAATATAAACTTATGAAAATGAGTAATTAATTCATACGTTGAAAACACGAGTTATTAAAGGTTTAATTCAAGGGCAGAAGCAAGGAGGTTAGATTAGAGAAAAAAGTAACCACATTAACTCTTACCTAGACATAAAGACCACAGTGAAAACCACATTTTATTTTAGTGTATAAAATTGTTTTAACACAAATACTATTTAACGGCTTAATCTTTATGATAGAAATAAGGAGGGTAATTTGGAGAAGGAATGCACCCGCATTAACGCCGAGTGGTCGCTCATTGGAGCAATACATAGTTTGTGGAAAATCATTTAGGGTTTGGCCAAACTCACAAGCGAGAGTGCGAGCGAGCGCGTGATTAGCAGATAGCTCTCAATAGTTGTTGACGAGGAGGCAAAGGTTCGAATCTTGGTTCAGTGAACTGAGGGTGGTTTTTGACAAGTGATTTGTTGTTGTGGTTTTCTCATCCTTTCTCCATGCTAATGATGATTCTTATTTGTCAAGGCCTACTTTGATTATAATAATGGAGTATTTTAACATATCAGTTTTATATATAGTTTATGGTCTTACCAATTAAATTTGGCTGTTAGTAGCAAGTATGCTAAACCTATCGATGGTTATAATAAAAAAAAAGTCAAATATTATGTCAAATTGAGAAGTTTTCCTAGCACTCGGTGAACCAACATACAATAATATATCCTCGAGCCTGTAAACTAGACTGTACCGGCTCGAGCGTGCGCTCTTGAAAAATAGAACCAGTTCTATCTTTCAGGCGCACTCGGTAGCTCGCTCCAGTCTGGCCACCTCTCATTACAACCAATGTGTTCTATTTTATTTTTAGTCGCTCGCTAACTAAGTCTGGTCATACCCTTACTGTGCGCCTGGCCAGAATTTTAACCAAGAGTATTGGTTGTCTACAAAACTCCAGTGAATACAGTTTAATTATAATATAAATAACCTTATCTTAAAGATAAAAAAGTTACTAGATCTACTCGTCAAGTCATCTGATCTGCAGCTGTAACTTTTGATAGCTATAACCTTTTAACAGTAGCTATAAAAATAACACTAATACTATAGTAAAATGTTATCAATGTTGACAGCAAAAAAAGTTTAAATTTTCTAGAAGTTTCTTTCTACCAAATCCTACTATAGTTTTCCTTGATATTGTTACGTGTAAGTATATAATGAGCATTTTATTTCTTAACACTCAACTTCCGGGAGTTAAAACCATCTGTAGTCAGGACACCGGAAGTAAACAGCAGCCAGTTTATGCGTCCGCTACCGATACGTCATGTTCCGGGTGAACAATGTATGTTTGGGGGGGGGGATAACAGATTTAATTCCAGAGAAATGGATGCAAGACACAAACGAATAAAGAGGACTTCATCAATGAACTAATTATATATAAATAGCCATACTTTATTATAGCAGGACCCGATGATGTGCGTGATTGTTAAGACGCCTTTAACGTATCTAGTCGACAGTCAGCTAAAGGTGGGTGGACAAATAGTTCAAAGTGAACTATTCCTCCTACTAGAGATGTGAGACGTAACATTTTCCAAAACGGAAAATGTTCAAATGTTTATTTCTGTAAAATAATTTCAACTTTGAAATGGATAATAATAATAACAGTAATAATAACAGTAATAATAACTAGTGGTAGTAGTAGTAGTAGTAGTAGGTAAAAAAAACACCTGCTTCGGTGGTCGCACGGTCCAACGCGCTACTCTCGCAATAACTAAACTGCCGATGACAGGGAGATCGGAGTTCGATCCCGGTCGGGTGCACCGGGGCCGGTTTTCCTAAATGGTTTTTCCAATCTTACACCATACAAATGCGGGTGCAATTATTCTAAACTCCAACCTTCCTCAGCCCTGACACGTTAGCGTAATTAGTACATAAGCGTATAACCCGAACGGGTAGTATGACGCGGTGCTAAAAAAAAGTAGTAGGGAAACAAATGAATGCGAGCCTTTGTAGACCCGTTATGTTCATAAATCATAATTCAATTTTTTTATCATCAATAAGTTAACTAAATCTAAAAAATATGGATTAATTATGTAAACTTTATAAGTAAAAAATATGTTTCTGATATTCCTTTTAAAAATGCAAGTTAATCTTTAATTGGGGAAAAGTAAAATTATTCACGCGGACACTTACCTTGAGGGCGTGTGTAAGCTTAATAAGCGCCGAAAATTATAATACTTAGTATAATAATTAAGTTACTTTTATAACAAGCTAGCCTAACCAAACAAAACCTAACTTTTCACGCATCTATAAAGTGAAGGTTCGGTTTTGTTGGGTGGATAGTATTGACATCAGCCTGTCAGACTAGTAGTAAGAACTAGTAGTAATAGTAGAAATAATCATATTTTTTTCTTTATTAAAGTGCTAGCCAACAGTTGAGACCTATAGCACTGATGAAATACACAACACATGCCTTACATAGATTCTATTTTGATACCGCTTATATAGAAACATAGAAATATTTAATTGAATTAGTAACATCAAGGTCAAAGTTTCTGCACTGTTGTTTTTTACTAAGTAATGCTAATATGTAGGCGGTCGGACTAGCCTAGACCAAAAGCTCGGTCCTCCGGGCCGTGTGATTCGAAACCCGAACCTACTCATCACCAGAAAATCAGAGATCGACACCCTTGTCCTCGTGCTAGACAAGTCTGGGTCTAAAACCTATGTAAATCACACGTGATACTTAGCAGGCAATATTGACAAGGTGACGTCATACTTGACATTTTCTATGAGATCAAATAAACGAAGTGCCATTAATGTCTGTAACTAAATATTACGTGTAATTCTGAAAGGTTTGACTCGCTGCAAACATACTATTTCAGCCCTACCAAGCGTGGGAGAGAGGGAGCATAAATAGCTATAAAACCTTTCCATCATAGGGCAAGAGCACAGGTCAAAGTTTATTACGGAAACTGCAGTACAACACGGTAGAGAACAACTTGAGAGCTATTTATATCAATTATTTCCATGAAGTTTCAACACAGACTAAAAAAGAAGCCTACCACTTCGAGAGGCAATGACTGGTATTGCAATTGCCAGGATTTTATCCATCGAAATATATACCGTCCTAAAGTCTTAAGATAGGTCATCGTTGTTTAACTACTACTTTTCAACAACAGTGGGCATGCGGATTGGATGTCAGGCTTATCTAGTCTAGTTTGCTAGTCGGTATTCAAATCCCGGCCTGGGATAGTGAAGTTTAAAAAACAATAGTTTTCCACTCTTTTCCCAGGCAAATGCGGGTCCATTGCCTCAAAATTCTGCATTTCTCATTACTATGGTAGTTATAATCCGTAGGACCCGGAAGGAAAGAAGACGCGAGGCAAAAAACAGCAATGTTGTTAACGATTGAAAGTAAGGATTTTGAGGGTAGCTTAGAGGAAATTTACACGCATTAGCGTGGAGAAAGTATAGACAAAACACAATGATAAATCAAATTTAGAAGAAAAAAAAAACACGGTGAACCTTGCCAAGGTTTAAGCCCCGACTTTCCTCGTTAGTGAACAACCAGACCATTGCGATCTCTATGTCTTAGTCTGTGTGGTCAGCGGTGCTGCATGCTTTTTAGTTGTGCTGGATATAAGTGATTAGAACAATAATAATTGAGCATAAGAAAAAGAGGTAAGGGAAGTGAAGGTTAAGAAAACGCGCACAGGTGTTCACGTGGTATAAGGTGTCAAGTTCGAAATATACTGTATCGCAATCAGCGGGAAGATCTAGGTTTGAATCTCTGCCGGGCATGTTGAAGATGGTTTTACGGATGCAATTTATCACTATGGTTTTCCCACAGCACCTTTACGTTAATGAGAGTGCACTTTTTTAAAACAAAATTTATCATCTTTAGCTCAAAGATTAGTAGCTATAATAACCCTTGTATTAATGGTATCAATATAGATATTTAATGTTTAATAAGTTGCACAAATATGGGACTGCTGGGAGAGGATGAGAAATCCCACTGTGACGTCAGGAAAACACGCCATTCAGGGATTAACTTTATTGCATTTCTTACGCTTGATAAAATAATATTGTTTAATATTTATTTCTAGCCAAAGGGAATATATTTTAAAACGTATTTTGTCAGAGAATTGTTACATAGTAATCAAAACGTGCGTGCCAAAAAGATGTAAATTAAATAGGTTATGGAACTTGTTTGGGCATTTAATGCCTTTACAAGCTCCTCCCAGTTACTTTACCAAAAGCTGATTGGTGGAAGAAACAGATCCATTAGTGATATCTACATTATAAGTATCCTCGATGGCAATCAAACCAGGGATCACGCGGTCTTTGGAGACACTCTCTCGAATGAGTGAAGGCGTCAACTACTCAGGACCTCTTATTGATTGCTGTGTCAGACAAGTTGTAAACAATGTCAGATCGGGTTGTGCAGATAGACCTGACAGGAGGTGCTTGATCGCGCGGACTGTACTATATACGGGCCCGGGTGAGAGCAGAAGCAATCCTTCCCCCCCCCCCTCCTCTACGGGGGTAGTGAGGTTCATAGAATGGTTTCTTCCTCCCCCTTTATGCGGTTGCGAGAACACTTCCTCTAAATTATACCTTCCTAGTGGTAGGAATTTGTTTGTAAATTACCGGAGCAATGAGACGCGTTTCAGGCATCTGGAAAGCCTGTTTTCAAATTGGGAGTTTAGGGAACACAAGTTACGTTCAGAATGTTTGCAGTTTTTATACTAAAACTTTTTTGGTCAAAATAAATAGAATATTGCTTCGGTAGAAACAAAGAGTTTAATTTTCTTCACGTGGTGATATCAACAGTTGTTGAATATCTCTCAAAGATGCCCTAGAAGTCATGGCAATTCTTTTTCTTCATTTAAAATGTTTGTCATCTAACGCCGCTATACCCATGAAAGATACCCAACAACTGTCGACATAATCATGTGAATACAACTAAACTATGTTTTGACTAGAGAAATATTGCATTTATTTGGGGGGAGGGGGTGTTTTGTTATAAAAACTGCAAAAACTTCCCCCAATTCGCGTTCCTTAAATCTCACTTTAATTAAGAATAGGTGTGTTATTTCAAAATATGATCCATCCCAAAATTAAGGAGGGTGCTATGAACATGTCCCCAGAGAATTGTAAATCTTATGTTTAAAATTTTATATTAAAAAAAACACGATAAGATTATATAAGGTCAACTTCAACGACGTTTCACGCAATATGTAACAATTCTGAGATCAAAGTATCTTGTTAGAAGCATAGGCTTATATTATATGTCACGGACTCTTCACTAAGGCAATACAATACTTCCGATTTACCAATGAGAAGCGTTTTTTCTGTGTCGAAAAACTTTTATTTCCCACCCTCTCTCTCTTTAAAAAACCTTTTACGCCAATAACAAATCATATAATATGACCTAAGCAATCAACACTGGAATATAAAAATTAGTTCATTAATATATTCACAACAATAGTAAAATTGCGTGCACTTCTAAATCCAACCAAATTGAGCGTTATTCTTGTTTACTTCTACTAGTTATGGTAAGAAAAATATAGCACGCTAGTAGCCTAATTAGATTTTTCACTTGGTGAAAAAATTATTATTAAAATACAGTTATATATGAACACAGCTCACATTGTGACGTGCATGCTACAAAATACCCCGGCCTTAAAATAATTTTATGTTGGCACTGGCGCAGCCAAGGGGGAGGGTTTCAGGGTTGGCCTGTTTCCTACCCCTCCACCCCCCCAACCACGCTACCCACCTTTCTCTTTCTCGTCCCTAAAGCTGTTGAGATCATACACGAGGAACTCTACAAATCTAGACAGACTTAAGTTTGATTCACACTGATAGGACTGTGCTGGGACTGTGTTCGTACCGTGCTGGAGCGTGACCTTAGGAAATCCCTTTTGAAACTATCCAAGACGACACAGTCACAGCACGGCCTGAGCACAGTCCTATGAGTGTGAATCAAAAACGGTCTTACAAGGTAACTATAATGGGAATGACATGTTCGAGATTGTTGGCAGCACGACACGGTCCCAGCACAGTCTGCGCAGTGTCCTATCAGTGTGAATCAACCTGTATTGAGATTCATGTACACACATCCAGAGGTGTCAGTTACGGACCCATGTGGGAAAATGCAAGACTGGCCCAGAACGGGAATTGGCCAGATTTTCCCCAGATATGAGCTTATCTGGCCCAGATATGGACCAGTTCTGGCCAGATATTTTTCCACATAGGGGAGTGTGAAGTTCTCAATGAACTTTCTATGAAGCCAAGGAAAATTAATATGATACTAAAGTGGATTAGTTCAAAAGTGATTTTGTGAGTTAAGAGTTAGTGCAAGTTGCTTATTAAAAATTTCAGATTTTAGCTCATAAAATAATTTTATAAATCAAATTTCCCAAATAGAATTTATTGAAACTTGCGTGTTTATTTATTCTAGCAGTATTCATAAATGAAATTTTGTTCATAAAAACTAAACAGTCATTATAATTACAAAAGTATGACCATTTTTATAGATTTTAAATTATTTTTGATATTATTTTATTTCTTTTGATGCATTTGCATTTTTCAGTAATTAAATTTTCAAATTTTCCCGTGGGAAAAACCAATGGACCCCACTTAGTTGGTCAGCGAAACTAACCCACCACCCCGAACCCCTCCATAAAACAAATCCTGGCTCCGCTAGTGTTATGTTGGTATTAAATAATTTCGTAAGAAAATCTTAAAATAATCAAAGCTAGCGTAAAACTGTTCAACGTTTTTATATTTTCGTACATTCAACAAATATACGGGGAAGTTTTTTACAAATGGGTTTCTCTTTTTTTTTTTTTTTTTNTTTTTGCGAGTATACGCCGGTGCAGTTTCTTTTATTTCTTGTTTCCTTACCTTCCCACTTCACAATCCTCTAAATTCTACATTCCTCATCCAGTGTGAATATAAATAGCCTGTACGGGTAATAAGACACAGCTCACAGTCCTGGAAAGAGCACGAGTTGTTACAAAGATCCGTTTATTTTAGCTGTGACGAGTAGTGTATAGCGTTTCCTTGAAGTCTCTGTATTTACCTCTATCTGTAAAAGTCAAAATCCACTCACTCATCATTGTTATTTACCCAACCCCTGGAAACCTGAAATTTGGCGTGAAGATTCCTTTAAAATCAAGACAAGAGATAAGACGGGGTTTTGAGAAATTTCGCCCCTAAGGAGTAGAAACGGAGGTGTGAATGTTTTCAAAATTCACTACTGAATATTTTGAACCAGTGGACGTAGAGACTTGAAATTTAATATCAAGGTTTCTTTTTATAATGGGTCATTTTTGAGTTGTTTTTTATTTTAAGCCATAGAAGGTGGGGAGGGGCAGAAAGGTGTGTGACTCACTGATTCCCTGAAAACCGTATTTTATCAATCCCAGGGTATGTATTATTATTATTATTACTACTAGCACCGCGTCTTACTACCCGTTCGGTCTATACGCACTTACGGTAGGTAATGTGTAATGGTAGGGTGATTGTGAGATGAAATTGAGGACCTACAGTTTAACGTGGGATCCGAACCACGGTGGAGGCCTGAGCATTCCCCACATTCACAAGTTGGGATTAACACAGAGGTGAAGGAAGGGTTTGGCAATCAGATAAATTTGTGCCAAGACCAAGGATTGAACCCCGGACCCTCATGGTCTGTAAACTTGATATTTTGCTTGGCGGGAAGGTAGCGGGATTGCACCACATAACCAGAATATGTAATCGAATATTGGGAATTTCAAAATGTGGCTCTAGGAAATGGAGTATTATAATTTGAATAGATATTTTTAGACAAGAAAAAAAATGTTTGAATATGGCAGGCAGGTTGAAATACAGCTCCAGATAAATTCGTAATAGGCCTACAATTATACATTTTTAAGTAGGAATTGTTTAAATAGAAAAGAGGGAAAGGATTTACGATTTTCCAATGTTAACATCCTTCTTGATGTCATATAAAATATAAGTTCAAGATGTAGGTCAAGGTACACTTCCGGAATACTAAATGTCGTCCGAACATATCGCTTTCAAAATTTAAGCCCGAAAAATGAAGAACTCGAAATTGATACAACTATTATATAATACTACTTTTACATATTGTGGGTGACCTGGCGGTCTAGGGGTAAGGTGTCAGACTTCTATGCTGGCGGCCGGGGTTCAATCCTCGGTCCCGGCAAAGATTTATCTGATTACCAAACCCTTCCTTCACCTCTGACAAGACATCTTGTGAATGTGAGGAATGCCAGGCCTCCACCGTGGTTCGGATTCCACGTTAAACTGTAGGTCCTTCATTTCATCTCACAATCACCCTACCATTACACATTAGCGTAAGTGCGTATAACCCGAACGGGCAGTAAGACGCGGTAATAATAATAATAATTAACATATTGTGGTCTGTCCCTCTTTTAGCCTTTATACCCTTTTGATTTTTATTAGATTCCCTTTATGCCCATTTTAAATATTTTCCCCCTTTTCATTATTACTTACCCTTTTTTTTAAATTGATTGAACTTAATTTTTAGCCTTTTTATCCTAAAATATTTCTCCCAGGAAAAACCTGGTAGGCCTACTTCATGTAAAAAGGTGTACAAAGTGCAAAAAGGGTTTTAAAAAAAGTACATATTAGATTTTAAAAAATGTATGTATAGAAAGTGAAAAAAAGGTCCAAAAGAGCAAAAAGGGCTAAAAGGAGAAAATATTGCTAGAAGTGTGAAAAAGGTAAACGGGGTGAATGAAAAGTGGTAAAAAAATTGATTATATTTACTTTTATCCTTTTTGCCTATTCTCACTTTTTACTCTTTAAGCCATAAAACAATACTTCATTTATTGGCTTTTTTACCCTTTTTACTTACACTTTTTATTATTATGTTTACTTTTTTTACTTTTTTCACCTTTTCACAAATCCACCCTGTACTCTTTTTCTCTCAGGCAAAGCCGAGTACATAAGACTAATAGGATTAATTACCAAGGGGACATAAATAAATACATTTCCACTTTATATAAGAAAATCATTAATATTTTATGCATGGTCCTAAGCATAAATTTTCTATTATCTGAACAGAACAATTCACTGTTTTTTAGTGGTATTAAAATTGTCCCATTTGAGCGAATTATTAGAGGGAGGGGTGCGTACACCTCCTTTACCCTCTCCTAAAGACGAAGGTGATCTATTACGTTCACTTTCCCTAAACATACGAGCTACAAAATTATTTTTTATAAGAAACGCACATAGTCTATAAATATTGGTATTTATTTTTAAATAGTTTTTAGGCCTGTCTACGACAGGTTGGTTGTAAAACTAGCCAACCCAATAAAACCTCATCTTCAATTGATAGACGAATGGTAGGTCAGGTTTAGTTTGTAAAAAAAATCTTTCAGTTACTACGCAAGAGTGTATACAATGAGAGTGAACTAAATTAGTCCTATATTTATAACGTTAGAAAAAAAAGACAGGAAAATCCGGCTCAGTTCTGCCCCGTGGTCTATACAAGTTCGCAGAGTTGTAGCCTTTTAGGTCATATAAGGGCCTTTGGAGGGTGCGGAGTGACACATATACATATTAGGAAATAATTATATAGCGAAATTAGCGCGTGAGAAAACCGATATAAGGGACCCTGGATTCACATCGCCGCTAAGTAATGTGGGGACTCGAACCAACAGTCTTTCAAGGAGGTTGGGGTGTACAAGAGTGTCTTGAAATGTTTTCAACATTATTCTTTTGTTGGGTTGTTGGCTTAACTAGCTTTAGTTTTAGATTAAACATTACTAGGGACCTTTTAGAATATTGTTATTGCCATATAAAAAAATCACAATTTTTATTGAAACTTTAGGGAGTTATTTAATGCAGAACCAAAATAAATGTGTTGAAGTTGTTTTTATTACTGTGAAATTGTTTAGGGAGGTGTCACAACAACATTAGATTTGTTAATTAAAGGAGTTAGAGCAGGGACGCCCCAAGGGGCGAGTGATGCGGGCGACTGCCCGGGGCACCACGCAACTGACGTCGTCTTAAAAAACTACAAATAACAATATTTTTTTAAATGAGTATTTTGCTCAGATATATTTGATATTGTACTAGTTTTCTTTGCCGTCTATTACAGCTTGTGTCCCTGTTGAGATAGTGAGCATAAAAATAAGAAATTCATCCATCTTGTATCGAGTTCCTTTCAAGTTTATAGGACGTTAAAGAGAACGGAGTCCTTAAATCAAGGTTCGCCCGGACCTAAAATTATGATTAAGGCGGCCCTGAGTAAGACTCGCACACCCTCAAGGGTCCATCTCGCCCCACGGACAGTGCGTGACTTAGTTTAAGGTGGGATGAATGGGGATGCGGGAAAGAACCAATGTGTTTGCAGTTTTTATGGCAAAACTTTTTTTTTGCCAAAATAAATCAAACGTTGCTCCAGTACAGACATATAATTTAATTTTCTCCAAATGGTGACCTCAAAATTTAATTACAACTTTTCGTCCACATTTAAAAAGTTTATAATCTAATATGCCGCTGTACTCACTATGGAAATAAAGGAACTGTTGATTTCAACATGTGAAGAAAATTAAACTCTTATGTTTGTATTGAAACAATATTTTATTTATTTTAGGCAAAAAGGTTTTGCTATAAAAACTGCAATAGCCGTGACATTTTCTCGCGTCCCCTAAATCCCCACCTTAATGGGTCTCAAGTGCAAGTGTTTTTTTTCTCATCGAGTGACTTTTTAATTAGCCCAACCATTATTTCGAGTTTAATTAGAATACCAAAATGTTGACACACCGTCTGAAGCCTACTGCTCTAAATCAAATAAACGTTGCGACCAACCACAACCCGGATCTGAATTCCCGACCCGAGTAGCGGGAATTTCGGAGTAACATGCGCCCGGGTCGCTCGGACTCGACGAGGGGATCAGGATTCCTTACCCCCGCCTCCCGTCTCATCATAAGGCTGGTTACCTGCGACAGACAGGCATGGCGCGAAAGAAAAGAAGACTACAGCTCTCCTGTGAATAAAGAACAGAGCAGGCACCTGACCTTCCATCCGAGCAGTCCTTTCTCGCTCTCTCTTGTGCTACCCCTCCCCCAATCACCCACCAACAATGCCAGGCAACCGCGTTGCCAAACTTACTCTACCGGAACCACAGGTACAAAAAACAAAACAAAAACTGACAGAAAGCCACATTATAGTATCGGATACTGGTTGGGGTATATATTAATTCCTCCCCTCTAAGACCCAAAACAATAAATCACATGAGCGGGAAGGGGGTGGTAAGGAAGCTACTAGCTATTTATAAACTTATGGGCTAGTTCAAACTTCTCCACTGGGCTGTTTGAAACTTCCAAACAAGTTTAGTATTTGTTTCATTTCTACTACAAACGTTCTCCACGTGTATGCATGTGTGTGCTCGGAGATTTAACTTATGTTTTAAGCAAACCCCACCCCTCTTAGGCCATGTGGATTAATCTAACCCTAGAGAACTGGATTATATCTGGAACGGATTCATCTGAGGGTAGTTTTTTTTTTCAGTGTGATTTTACATCGCTTATCTTGGCGAATGCTGATGTATTTCTGCGAGAGCCCATGCCTGGTATTTTAGATATACGATGGAGAAATGTATGTTCTGCATTCTCTTCAGACAACACTAAAAGCACTTTAATTTAAATTTTAAAATCTTAGTTTTTATCTGTAGAACTGTTTTAGCTATTCAATATTTAAGAATCAAATATCCATAGCTATTATTTATGCTTTATGTGAGGATTACTCCATTTAGATATGATTTTTAACGATTCCTGGATAGCTCAGTGGTTAGAGAATTGCCATACTAAGTCAAAGGTCCCGGGTTCGATTCCCATGTCCAGGTGTCATTTTTTCAATTTTTAGAATATTATTTCAATATTGTGATCATTTATTAAAGTATGCAAAACATCCCATTTAAATAATATACCGTACTACTCATCGTGCTATGACCGTGGATTCAGACCCATTCCAAACCCACTGTGAACAACACTGGGCTGGAGGTCATGGAAGACCAGGCGAGGTTAGGTCTGCAACATTGGGAACGGTCTGTCTAGGACTCTTGACTACCTGCCACTTTTCCCAAAATAAAATCTCGGATTTGTTCAGTCTAGTGGTAAGGGATGACTTCCCCGTTTTTTTAAAAAAAACAGTGGATACATCCAGATGTTACTCTTGAGGTTTTTATAGTCATTTAGAGGGGCGGAGGGGAGTTAGGGGTGTAGAGTAGTGGTTCTCAAAAGGGGTGCCATGATGTTTTCCAGAAGGTGTCACGGAAACAAAGTTTAGGGGCACTTCCCTAAGTCAAGCTATTATCAATGTTGTATTTCTAAAGTAAATATTCACCCACAAAAGAGTAAGTCAGCAAAATGCTTCGAAACTTTTGACTCCATATCCGAAACGTGTTAGGATTCGTATTCTATTCGGAATTCCGAATATTAATACACAAAAGATTCGAATTGGATATGAAACTGCAAATCAAAATACAGCCCAGAATCATATTATATGAAATATACATATTAATTTGACTCTAAAAAGCAAAACTTTAAATTACATATTTTTATAAGAAGTTAGTATATCCACTTTGTTGATTTTATCATTAAAACTTGCTAATTTTCTAATATCTATAATGTTTTCATTATCTAAACATTGAGTGATGTGTTTACTATTTGATTTAATTATATTTTCCTAATATTCAATTTGGATGCGATAATATATAATTATATTTTTTTTTATTCAAAACCTTTTTTTTAACTCGATTTGAATTAGTGAATAAAGATTCGGATTATATTTGAAAAATCTTGAATTTATACAGGCTTACAAGAAAGTGCATATTTTCATTTCAGTTTACCCTACTCAAAACGGCTGGGTATACAATAATTATACATACATACACACACAGTTCCACCAATAGAGATTTGCCAGTGGTAGAATAGTTGTAATAGGAATACATAAGAGTATAAACATTCAGTCAACTGTGTTGTGATCCAACACTTGAGCTCAGTCAGTAGCGTGTTTGTCTACAGGGCTAAGAGTACCGAGTTCGATTCTCAGAATGGCCATAAAGTTTATCATTAGTGAAATATGGGATTACTCTTTCACATTGATAAATTAACGGCCGAGGACTGGGTGTTGTGTTAGTCTTAAGATAGATTATAAAGCATATGAAGCCACGACAGGCCTTTATTTAGATTTATTACACCCCAATGTTATATATATATTTCTTTCAAGTGATAGGTCCACGCCATCTGCTAGTTTTGAAATACAGTATTATTATTTTTTAAATCCTGTTTTCGCATAAGTTGACAAATATAATATATTGAATTATATAACTTAAGGCAGTAAGATACAAAATTAGCGAGCGGAAGGAAAGGGGGGGGGGGCAGATGTTTTAATCTTCAATAGATTAGCAATACTCTTGCAGTTTATTAAAATAATAAGATAGAATGCTAATGTGACTCCCAGGTATAAATGACTCTCATCATAATATTTGTTATTGACAGCCTCGCCCGAATTCAGTTGAGCTGATTTGTGGGATCCCATACCATAAATTCTGCTAGCAAGACATAATATTATACTAGTTAAGTGATTTTCAATTCCACTTCTGATAAATGGTACCAACGAAAACCTATCAAATATATTAATAAGAGTAAAATGTTATCAATGACAACAGAAAATATATTTTATTTTCTTACTCGAATCTTTCTTTAATTTAACAGTCGTTAGTAGGTGACCTGGCGGTCTAGGGGTAAGGTGTCAGACTTCTGTGCTGGCGGTCCGGGGTTCGATCCTCGGTCCCGGCACAGATTTATCTGATTACCAAACCCTTCCTTCACCTCTGACAATACATCTTGTGAATGTGGGGAATGCCAGGCCACCACCGTGGTTCGGATTCCACGTTAAACTGTAAGTCCTCCATTTCATCTCACAATCACCCTACATATACATTAGCGTAAGTGCGTATAACCCGAACGGGTAGTAAGACGCGGTGATAATAATAATAATAATAATAATAATAGTCGTTAGTTTTTTGATTTTGGTGGGTTCTTTAAGACAGTAGTGTAAAGTTCCCATTAAGGCTCCGTCCGTACCTGTAAACTGACTCATACGAGGAGAAACAATCCTCTCTATGAAATATGGACCGCTGTAATAACAAATATTGCGATGGCAGGATACTAAAAAAACTTATTTTTTTAGTACTTTTGGCGATTCTATAAAATAATGGTTTCAAATTTCCAATATACTCTAATGTTTAATACTGTTTCACACCAATGACTGTGAACATATGGGGAGAGATATTCTTGACTAACCTTGCATATTCTTGAGCTACAATTCAATGTTCATAAGGGCTTTATCTTAGAGCTGATGTAAATGTAACAAAATCTACTTTAAAGTGTTCATGCGTAGTCACGTTATTTGCGGCGTCACTAAGGGCTGAATGAACAAATGTTATATTGATTCTTCAATTACCAGATTAACAAACAATCGACTTGATCCTAGATCAATAAAAATTTGGGTTGCAACCAAAATTTCCGATCAACTAAAACCATATTTTAAAAATCCTATTGTGGAATGGCCCAAATTCATACATAAGGTTGTAATGATATAATTCATAAGTTCATGATAATCAAAATTAATATTATTTTACTCTTCCTTCTGCGCCGTAAAATTTTAAGGTATTGCGACATTCTTCAATCCTTCTCTTACCAAGGACAAGCAAGAGCCTCGTAGAAAACGAGGGAGTAAGGTGGACAAAAGAAGTGTGCGATTCCGAACCTTCTAGAACATTTGGAATAATACAGGACTATTCTTAACGAACGATAGCTCGCCCGAGTCTCCGAGAAGACCTCGCGAGTCGCGACGGTAGCACAGGTAGCCACATCAGACATTCCCAACAATAATCAAGTACGAGAGTGATATCAGATATCGCTACACATTTAATAATCCGTTTATCATAAATAAACTGATTACATCTGATTTTAATTACATAATCTTTTTTATTATCTCCGTATTTTACTGCAGTAGCTCCATGGCTTCTTTGGTGCTCACTGACAGCTCACAGCTAACGGCTTTGAAAAGTTAACAGACCAAATTATGTATCCCTACGCCAAACCAAATGATCTGCAAAAACACGTGTTCAGCAGCTGTCACCTGTGACAGTCAAAATTTAGGTATATACCTAAATGTTGACATTCAGAAGTCAGCTGTGAGCTGTCAGTCAGCACCAAAGAAGCCATGGGGTTACTGTACGTGGGTCATATTATACATATATATATATATATGTATAATATGTATATATATATATAGCACCGCCTTTTATTTACCAACTGTTAGGGTTATACGCCTATGTACTAATTATAATTACACTTATAGGTTAGGGATTATGAATGCTTCATTTAGAGTAAGTGCACCCGCATTTGCTTAGAGGGAGAGGTTAAAACATTTAGGAAACCTACCCTCAGTGCACCCGACCGGGATCGAACACCGATCTCCCACATATGTATTAATTACGCTAATGAGTTAAGGTTGAGGAATCGAAGGAGGTGTATCCAAATTAGCGTGGAGGTAAAGTGGAAAACCATTCTGGAAATTTCTATACACTAATTAAACACTAACCCAATCCCGAATATGCACTTTACAATTCATGTCCATTATGTTTTCCACCAACAAGATGATAGAATCAAACAGTTCATGGAAGAAAATGTCTGGTTAACTAGACCAGAGATTGTATAGACACTCTGGTCAAGTCACTAATGACTGTGCACCCGGCCCTATGAGTATGTTGGGCATTTGAGGTAGAAGGTATTCTTTCTAAACTGTTTCCACTCACTAGCTGTGCAAATATAGAATGTCCTACACTTCCTCTAAATTATACCTGTCCCTTACCTGTTCCGTTAGTATAAATATGCGGATAGCCCGGATAAGAGGTTGCCACTATTTGATCAACCCCAACCCGGTGTGTTCCAGTTTTTATACAAGGATTCCAATTTCTACAGACACTCATACAAGTGACTAGTGTGACTTTTTTTCATCTGAGCATGAAAAGGTCTACTCTTCAAAACTTGTAATTAAAGCATCCTGAATTCACAAATATTCCAGTTTTATAATAGTTGTTTAGGAAATTCTTGTGGGCTTTTTTTAGACAAAAAAAATCCCTGAGTTTTCCAGTTACAGGTACGTGGAAACTCTAGGATTTGCAGTAAGACTCGGAGCATTGTTGTTGCTCTAGTTGTATATGATCAAATGAGTTTGCTAAAATAAGTATAAAGCGTAAGCTAGAACAAAATTAATCTAATAATCGACACACAACCTCAAACTAATCAGTAACCAAACCGGGGACCTCTAGTTCGGGAATCTAAGTGGTATAACACTGTGCCAAGAGGGTACGTGAAGGACTTGTCAACTCGATGACAACCACTTATACTTTAAGTAAACATCAAACAATTGCAAAGAGTATTATCATAAAAGTAATCAAACGGTTGACACGATCATTAAAGAGTTTTAATGGCTTGGAAAGAGCGCTGCTGATATTAATCAATCGCTCGTAAAGCGAGTAAGTCTAGCGGACGGGCTGTAGGACCGGAGGGGGAAGGGGGGGGGGGTTAGCACGTGGCCAACATCAACACTCAACATGTTGTTTGCTCGCGACCGGCGCAATCAAAGAAACTTGCCTGAGGAGAGGCACGGGGTTCCACAGACAATAAGTGGACCTTTATGAATCATTTATACTCGCCACCAAACGTAGAGGTTATTAGCACCTGGGACCTCCCGCTTATTGAAAACAATGAACTTGGCCTTACCCGCTTCGGTGGTCGAATGTCGAAAACGCAATTGATCAAAAGGGCCGCAATGATAATTTAAAATATTGTGGGGGCCACATTTCAAAAAACCAAAAGAAAATACACGTCACCAACTTTGGATAAAGTAAACCAAATTTAAATATTTATTGTAGGTTACCTGGTGGTCTAGGGGTAAGGTGTCGGACTTCTGTGCTAGGGTCCGGGGTTCAACTCTCGATCTCGGCACAGATTTATCTGATTACCAAACCCTTCCTTCACCTCTGACAAGTCGTGTATTAATCACAGCTTGTGAATGTGGGGAATGTCAGGCCTCCACCGTGGTTCGGATTCAACGTTAAACTGTAGGTCCTCCAATTCATCTCACAAATCACCCTAAATTACACATTAGCGTAAGTGTGTATAATACGAACGGGTAGTAAGACGCAGTGATAATAATAATAATAATAATAATAATAATAATAATAATAAATATTTATTCATGCAAAAATAAACATTTTCAAAGAACAAACTAATTAATAGTTACCAAATTTAAGTAGAATAAACAAATTTTAAAACTTTTATCATACAAAAAATTACTTGAGGTTAACTATAACTAACATTGTAAGACTATTTTTTTCGCAGATATTTGAAACTTTTGTTTTCAGAAATGGTGTAAGTGTTTAGGTTGGCACAGACTTGACCTTATCGCATCGCCCCAGAAAATATTCTTGATTATATTTTTTCCCTGTTTTCACCTATTATCATCCAAAATAAAATAGGTATACCTATAAGGGACGCACGAAGACTCAAATTGTTAAGATTTTTAATGGGAATGCACTGGTTTAATCACAAATGAGATAGCTTGATGAATTTATAGCTTTTAAGACGCCTTAAAAATGAAATTTGAAAGAGCAGCCGCAACATCGGCTCGCTAAGATATGGAGTGCGCCACCTTGCGGCTCGCATCGCACCGGCTAGGATCCTGCAGAAAATGGATGAAAAAATAGGGCAAGGGTATTAAATAATAATTTAAAAACTAATAGTAGATAAATAAAATAATGGGTGTAAATTTTTTCTTGAAATGAAAAATAAATACAATATTTAGATATGGGCATAAGGTATTTATATATGTATTCAAGTATCTCAAATACGTTTTCTGGACTTATTACATTTTATAATAATAAATAACTAAGGTAACTTTAAAGGCTAAATATTCAATTAAAAACTTTGCAAAGAGGATTTAAATAAATGGTACGATTCAATCGCGCAAACTTTCTCATATTGTGTAATGATAAACTTTCCTTTAACGAATTTACACCAAAAAAAAAGTACTGTATCCAGTTTTATTTGTTATGTCAAATACTACTCTGATACACATTTTAAACAAAATCATTTCAGCCATTTTCAAAAATCATTTATTATAAAGCCACTCTTTAACGAATTTTTACACAAAACCAAGTATTTAGTGTTATTTGGGTGGTCAATTGTTCCTTTTATGTCCATTTTAAACAAAATAGCTAGAAACATCTTCGACAAATTTGGAATTCAAAAAAATCACTAATATGTACAGTAGTTTTTTAATTAGACGGTTATATTAAAACAATTAGTATAGTAAATACAAAATTTGATTAAATCCATCAAACCGTTATCCATCCGTGGCCGGACAGACACAGACAGAATTTAAAACCCTTTGGTTTTGTTCGGACACACATAAAACGTAAAGATTCATCATAAATTAAAGTTAAAATATCTTCATTGGTACAATACTTCTGATTGATATGAAAAAGTTAAAAGTCTAATTTTTCGAAACTTCAGTAATTTAATATTAAATAAATGTTTATATGAAAAGCAAATATAAACTTGTTTATATTCTAAAAAGCTTACCAGATAGGGCTTCCCATTTTAAAATTATTAGAAAAATCAGTCATCAATAAATTACTCTAAAACGATTTTTTTTCCCAAAAAACAATTACACATTGCTAGTAATCTCCATAGATACCCATGCGGAGCCAAATAGTTAGAATTATTTTTAAAATATTCCTCAAGCATTTGATCAGTAAGCTAGTCATAAACGAAAATTTACCCCAAAAACAAATGCACAGTGTTATTTGTTGTACCACACAATTTCAAAGTACACATTTTAAACAAAATCATTTGAGAACTTTTCGAAATTCTTTTGAATTTTCAAATATTTCCCATCAGTAAACTACCCTTCAACGAATTTTTGCCCAAAAAACCCAATGACACAGTGCTATTTTCCATGTCACGCTCACCAGTAAACTACCCTTAATTTGAGGGTTAAGGACAAAAGAAAAAAGTATCCCAAGGTAGAGTCATATAAACTATTTATTTGCACTTCAATTTATTCTTTCTCGTAACTGCTTCAGCGCACACAAAGGCAACAACTCTTCACTAGATGCATCCATGGCTGCTACTGCAAAGGAGGCTGAGCCAGGCAAGGCAATAAATTCAGAAAGGAGCCGATCCGATTTAATGCAGACAAGTGTGCGTCAAGATTTTAAAAAAAGTTCTAGACCGACGCAATCCGATCCGAAAAAGTGTGCGCCGACCTTTAGGGGACGGCCAGACTGGGCGAGCGAGCGAATAAAATATAAAATAGGGCACATTGATTGTAATGAGAGGTGGCCAGACTGGAGCGACCGAGTGAGCGCGCTTTAAAGTTAGAACTTGTTCTATTTTACAAGCGCGTACGCTCGAGCCGGTACAGTATACAGGGTTCTTACACACATATGAAACATAAATTTAAGGACTTTTCCAGGCCTTTTAAAGGACCAAAATTGTTATTTCTCGTACTGCCAAAAGCTAAACATGTCAATAAAAAAATTATAAACCGTACCAATTTTTTAATAGATGGGAAACAATAACTTTTCAATAAATTTAATGAATAGATAAGACTATAAAAATAGAAATCTAACTTTGTTGTCATTTACTTCACTCGCCTTGGTTTATTGGTTAGTGCAGTCATTCTATATTCAGTATTACACAAGATGAGTATGTATTTCATAATTTAACAATGTTTTCTGCTGGCACATGCTTTTCATCTACGGTATTTTATATACAGAAGTCAAAGCATGAATGTTTGTACCCTTCGGGTCAAATAACATTTCAATGTTTTTATATCCATTTAGCCTATCAAATAGCTGCTTGTTGATGTCAGCCAGTGCAGCAGTGTTTTCTCTTGCTGTTCTTCTGAAACTGTTAGACTTCGACACAAATGTTAGATTTCCTGTTGTTTCTGCTTGCTCTGACAGTCTATCAGCAGATTTGGTTAAGTGTGTCTACATCAGCCTGAAGCCTTTTTTTCTTTTCTTTTTTCTTTGAATTTATCTATTTCTTTTGTGAAACTTTTCCTTTTTGAATTATTCTGTGCAGTTTCTTTCCCTCTTCGATTCGCCTCCAAATAACTTTGCCACTTTTGTCGTGCACCAGCAACTGAGATAACCATGTCTTTGGTGATTTCAATATTAGTAACACCACTAACTGATGCATTATTTGCTGTGTAATGAGTGTGCGATGTTGCATTTTTTCCACTTATATTTGCTTGTTTACAGAAAAACCTCTCAACTGCTGCTTGACCATGTAATAGAATAAGTACCATTTTCATCACACACCACAATGTCATATTTTGTTCTAAGCTTTGCACAAGCACATAACAGTGACTCCAAACAGTTTGTCCCAGGCTTATAATTTTGAAATTCAGAATAAAAGCCAAACTCTGCAATAAATTCTTTATATGATGAAATTAATGCATCACATTCATTTTCCTGAAGTCTTTTTGTCTCCACTAGTATCTTAAGCATTGATACAAACGTGGTTGCACAGTTAGTATTCACATTCATATCTCAAGGATGCATACAACTAAGGTTTCTCACAATTGAGTACTGTAATGGGCACTTATGCAAGATTTTATTTACTATTTCAATAAGAAAATCACGACATTCCATTCGCACTTGAAGAACATCCATTTCTTTAACAATTTTTTTGTGGAGCAAATTCTTGACTGTTTTCTGCAGCGAATCGCAAGGTTATTTTGATCACTGGCAGCTGGTTTTCTTTTTTCCCTACTTCAACTTTAACCAGTTTGTTACTGGTAGTTGCTTTATTTATTTCATCTTCTTTAATGAATCTCTCCATTAAGTTTCTAAGCATTTTCAACATGTCTCTTTCCAGAAATGGAAGCATTGGCGTATCAGTTTGGTAAATCGTCAAAAAAGGTTCTACTTGTTTTGCGATTGACTGAAATATTAATAGTTTTATAGGAGTCAATGTATCACTGGTCGCTTCTTTCACAACTGTAAAGGATTTGAAGTTTGGATTGGGAGTTTCTTGTCAGTAACTAACTGCACATATTTAGTTACATGAGGCCACATTTCAAGAGCACGTGTTACAACAGTTGAATTTTCAACCCACCTTATGGCACAATTTTTTGGGTAAGTCACTGCTATCAGTTACTTTCATGTAATCTTCTCTTCTCGCTGGTGTGTCCTTAAATAATAGAGGTTAGATAAAACTCGCTCCACATCCCAGGTTGATGATAATGAGCCATGCTTAAAAGCACCATGAATGATATGAAGCCCACAACTAGCCGGTATGAATCACTGCCATGTTTGTGTATCTCTTCAATTGATCACACACCAGGTCATAAAATTTCCAATTGACATTTGGACAATCCATGGTTAGTTGCAGTAGAGACTGTTTCTGAAGACCAGTTTCAGAAATCAACTTTTCAAAGGAAGTGAACATATCTTCTGCAGTAGCATGGCCAAGGAAATCTGAATGGATGTAACAAGACTGCACTTTATCTGCTTCCCAGTGGCGAATATGGTAATTTAATGGCTTCTCCTGAAGCTTTCTGTTGAGGCTATCATCGAATAACAAAACATATGAATCTTGTTTCTTAAGCTTCTCCATGAGTGCAGACTGAAAATAAGGAGCAATGCCGAAACAACATATATATGCACATTTTGTCTCTCCCAATGAAAAACATTTCGCAATTCCACTGTCTAAAAACATTTTATAATAGTCCGATATCTTCGCATGATCTGTATGAATAATAACTGCTGCATACTTTCAAGGCCCAAATAATTTCGACCGTTAGAGTTTCCTGTCCAGTTAAGAAGGAGCTTACTATCTGCTGTCCTTGTGGTAGAGGTTCTGAATCAGGAGCCGCAGAACAACACATTTAGTCTCTCCCAATGAAAAACTTTTTTCAATTCCACTGTTGAAAAACATTTTTTTAAATAATAGTCCGATATATTCGCATGATCTGTATGAATAATTACTGCTGTATACTTTCAAGGCCCAAATAATTTCGGCCATTAGAGTTTCCTGTCCATTTAAGAAGGAAGGTAGTGGTTTTGAATCAAGAGCTGCAGATCTCTAAGATTGCTCTGGTTGTGTAGCACCGAAAAAATAGTGAATTCCTAAAGGGTTTTTTTTACATGCAAGACTACAATGTTTTGTCCCATTCATGTGACTTGTTAAAGCATACACCCCCATTTTAGCAATGTCAAATACGGAAGAGCATATGCTACATCTGGCTTTGTTCCTTCTGGCATTTTTCCAAGCCATTAATTAAATTTGGGGTTATGTAAACACAAACCATTGAAAGTACAATTCCCCAGCATATTGGCACATAAATAAAAACAAAATAAAGCAAAAGGCGATTTTCTGCCTTTACGTAAAACAGGGTATTAAAAGTTACAAAAAAAATCCATTCAAGAATAATGAAACAATGGTTTATTTATCCATGGCAGATTACTTGCTATCACACTTTGATAAAACTTTCGTGTGAAAATGAACCAGTACTTAATGATTTCCATAGAAATAAAACGCATTAAGATAAAACAAACTACACAGCTACCACCTAAACACAAAATTTCACGAGATAATGCTTACAGACACCAAAATAGCACGACTATAGATAATAGAGTTATAATATGGCAACTCCCTGTAGTATGGCTAGAACAGGAATTTGAGCGCTAAGGTGGTTGAAAGATGAACTGATAGCTATCGGCGGGCATTTTAGTGCAAAAATTTAATCATAAATACTTAAAAGAGTTTATAGGTAGTCACAAATCTTCAAAGAATTATTACAAATGATGGTTTTAAAGCAACTTATAAAAAACTGGCAAATGCACAGGAATTGAGTTTTAAGATATAGGAAATTAAAGAAAACATTGTATTTTGACAGTAGCGCTAATGTGTTTGGCAGAGAAGTTAACATTGTTTCCCCTTGCTCCTATATAGATCACAACCCATGGGTTGATGATGCGATAAGATAACAAATAAGACAAAAGAAGCAAGAAGAGTAGCGGAGAGAGCGTATAACCCGAACGGGTAGTAGGATGCGGTGCTGAATATAAAATAAAATAAAAAGTAGCGGAGAGTAAAGTAAACCGCAGACAACAGCTAACGCTTGATCAAAGAGCATGCGCTAGATATTTTATGTTCCAGTACATCTTAAATCACAGTCTTTACAACCATTTCAAAAATTAATAATGAAACCTGGAAATTCCAGCACTTTTCAAGGCCCAGAGTAATTTAAGGAGTTTTCCAGGCCTCGAACAGACACACATTAAATTCCAGGTCTTTCAAGAACCGTACGAACCCTGATATATGGACCGTGCTACAGGTTGTCATGTTTATACAGGTTGTCATGTTTGACAAAATTATATTTTCTTAATTTTTATTCCCTTCTCCACATTGGATAGTAGTTTAGCCTTCTATCACAACATGTTTCGGTGTTGTTATTATATGGTCCAAGCATAAGTTGATAATCGATTATTTTGATATTACCATTTGTAAGACTCGAAGGTAATGATATTGATCAAGTATGACAATATTAAGCGTGAAATCTTTTGTGCGTATTTATATTTGATTTTTCTCCAAATGTGTTAATAAATAGTTAAATACACAATATGAGCGAAAAATTTAGACAGTTTTACCCTAGTTTATTTTTTAACGAATAATAATTCGACTCATATTTAAGTAAATAATAACATCGCTTTCAGCTTATAATATCACCCCTTTTCCCCTAAAAATAACCTCACCTTTTGCATGTATCTACTAATGAGTAATGATTGTCACATTGTGTAGGGTTTTATTATCTTATTATTTAGGTCAAAAGCTTAAGATGATTTATTTAAACTTTCATTATAGAATTCAATATGAAATAGTTGGTGTAATAAAGATATTGAGAAAGAATTTTAGTGAAATTACAACAACAAAATTTATTCCAATATGTCTATATAGATTAATTAAAATTAATAGTTATTGATTAATACATATACATCACGTATTTCAATGATTTATTTAGCTTTGAAGGACAGCCAACAAATCTAAGAGGGGAGGGAGTACTGAGAAATGAGAAATACCCCTCTAGTACAACCAGTCTAAGTTCTGGTGCGGCAGAAGGGAGCGCAAGTGTTTTTACAGAATTGAAATTTTTTGGTCAAAATAAATCAAATATTTCTCCAGTAGCAACATAGAGCTTAGTTTTCTGCACATGCTAATGTCAACAGATCTTGAATATCTGCCAAGGGTGTCCTGGAATTTTGTCAAAACTTTTTCTCTCTAACCCGCCTCGGTGGCGTAGTTGGCTAACGCGCTTGTCGTGTTGAGCTCGAATGCTGAGGACGGGGTGATCGAGGTTCGAATCTCGGTCGGGTGAACTGGGGGTGGTTTTTCCTAAATGGTTTTCAACTCTCTCTCTCCACGCATATGCGGGTTCACTTCCTCTATTTTAACCTTCCCAATTCCTAATTCATTAGAATAATTAGTGCTTAAAGCGTATAACCCGAACGGGTAGTAAGACGCGGTACTAAATATTATTATTATTATTATTTTTCTCTTAATTTAAAAAGTTTTGACAAAATTCCAGGACACTCTTGATATATATTCAAGATCTGTTGCTATTAGCATGTGCAGAAAACTAAACTCTATGTTGCTGCTGGAGAAATATTTGATTTATTTTGGCCAAAAAAATGTAATGCTCTAAAAACTAAAATTACTTGCGCTCCCTTCTGCCGCGCCTTAAATACCATTCTTCGATTCTCGTGTCCTTTAAGTTATACCTTTTACATATTTCTATCTATGTGTCCTATCTTTCTTTACAATTTTCCATTTTCTCCCTTGTGTTTTTTTGGTTTCTATCTATATGTCCTATCATTCTTTATTGTTTTCCATTTTCTCCCTTGTGTTTTTTTGGTTTCTATCTATATGTCCTATCATTCTTTATTATTTTCCATTTTTTACCTCTTGTGTTTTTTTTTGTATCCTCTTTTAGTAAGTTGTGTTGCGCGTCTCACACTCCTCCCTGATGATTTCCGAAAGANTTTTCCATTTTCTCCCTTGTGTTTTTTTGGTTTCTATCTATATGTCCTATCATTCTTTATTATTTTCCATTTTTTACCTCTTGTGTTTTTTTTTGTATCCTCTTTTAGTAAGTTGTGTTGCGCGTCTCACACTCCTCCCTGATGATTTCCGAAAGAATTAAACCTAGGTCGGAGGATTGGGCGGTGAGGATCGATTTTCTTTAAGAGGCAAGCATTACTTCTTGTTACGCAATGTAAGGTGCGAACTGTGTTCTTCTTTTCATTGTAAAATCCATATTGTGTTCATCCCTTTTATATGTTTCCATTCACCTTTCCTAAACTTTCTCCAAATATAATACCTACTAATAAATAATATACTATTGTTGTTAATAAATTTAATTACATAACAAAAAATATTTATTGGATATAGAGTATTTTAGAATTTTACTTTTATTTATTTTCTTAGCATCAAAGCTTTTTTCTGTTGGTGATACTGAAAACTGAAGGTGAATGTTACAATCAATGGTGTTTTAGAATCAAAGAAATGTCGCATGTAGAAATAACATACAAATGTGTTCTAAAACTATTTGGTAATTGGTTCACCAATTTAAAGGGAGAAGTAAAAGTGCAGTTAATGGTCATGAATTGTAAATATTTTTACATTTTGCCTTCACATATCAAGTTATAAATACTCCAAATAATGTGTTCATTATATGCAGTACAGAAGTTATTTCGTGTTTGATTAAAAGCAAATTATTGTTTAGATAATTTTACAGACGGCGAAATTTCTTTAAATTTCACAGGGACATTGACATCAACATCAACATTCACATTATGAAGATTACCGAGGTAAAGTAACTATATGGAAATGTATACTGTAAAGTAAACTAATATTTTTTTTCTACAAATTAAGAACTTTAAGAAATTACTAACACATCAAATTAAAAAAAATTGTATTGAAATTGAGAATATTATCACAGCAATATTTTAATAGTTTATTAGATAAGCCTAAAATATTGTTTTTTTAATTAAAGATAACTGAGAAACAAATTATTTTTTTTCTATTGAAAACGTTAACAAAAAAAGTGTTTTTAGTTATTAACTTGAATATGAGATCAAACTATTTTGAAAGAGTATACCTATTTTGACTATTCTTTTGAGTTGTGGCGGGCAAACAAAATAAAACAATCTCCTATTCAAATAAAAAATTAAGTAATTTGTGCAATTATTTAGTTTATGAGTTATGATATTGCTTTGCATTTAGTTAGTTTGTTGTTAAAAAAATGTTCATGTACTTTTATAGTTTAGAGTTAGTGACCATAGTAAATTATTAAATAAAAAATATAATAACCACAACAGGAACCTAATTAAGAACTGAAAAGAACCAAAACTGTTATATTTTCTTTAACCAGAATCATAATCTTAAAAGGTTTATTGGAAGAGGTGGAAGCAGAATCAACGCCCTGATTCCAAGACTCAAATGAACATTCAACTGCAATATACAAGCTACAGCAGTCAGCCTCAAGTCAGTGTTCAACTTCTCTGTATATAATACAATTACCTCTGTAGCCTACAGAAGTTTGTATAGGCCTTGTCCTACCTATCTAGCCATGTTTATTGAATTCAGCCATTTAGTGCCCTTTTCCTCTTTGATTATTTCAAATTATTTGTATACATAACAAAAATTACAGTAAACTCCCAACTATCCTCGGGCGGATTATCCACTTTATGGCATAACTGCAGCATCGCCAACAGAAGGGAATGTGTTTTTGATGGAGAACACAGGGCTAGCGAGTGTTGTACTCAGTAAATCCCTAGAGAAGTGACAATGGCCAGAGAGTCAAAAAGTGTATGCAAGAGGGAATGCATTGGAATGGACTGATAACCTGGTTAATTATTTGTAACAGGAAGATTACACACTCCTATCTGACAAGCTGATGTTACAGAAAGTACATTGTCGGATAAAGAAAAAAGAATCAGCTGCAATGAAGCAGAAGACAAACAAACTTTTTAAGTTATGTGTCCATTTTGAGTATAATGTACATTGATTTAAAGTATGTTTTATTATTATCTTAGTGAGTGAAATATAATATGATGTTCATAAACACAATCGCGATAGGTGAGGACTAGTTTGAATTAAACTGCTACAATGTCTTGTTTTACTAAATATGTGGATTATCCGCAGTTTTGGTTTATCCGCGACACTCGTTCCCTCCATTCCACAGATAATCGGGAGTTAACTGTAATCATGTTTCATGCGGTTATTACCAATTACATGCACATGGTTGCCAATTTTAACAGCTAGAGAAATATATATAACCACCTATGAACCTGTATCAAGTTCACTTTTTCAATATGAAGCAAACTCAAATTGAATATATGAAATATTTTCAAAGCCCAATCAAAGTTTGAAATTGTTTTGTTAGTTGCTTAAGGCTTGAAAAAATATTATATTGTGGTTATTTATATAATTTTATGCACTAAAATTACTTGGAAAATGATTTTGTTGCAAATTGTTTGTAGTATGTCTTATTCTAATAAATCTTTACTCACAAAATATTGTCAAAGTTGTAATTTTGATGAGTGGGAGGGGGGTGGAAGTTGAAGCTTCACACACCCCTACCACCATCAATTTTTTCTAGCTTGTGGCCGGGTCAGGTGAGTAAAATGCCTTCATCTTACTCTGTCCTTACACCATTCTTCTCCTCTCATTGGCACACTTCTTGTTATATGCTATTACCATCTCTTTCGTGGCCTCCCTTGCAGTCTTTTCCCTTCATACTTCAAATCCATCATTCTCTTTGGCATCCTCTCCTTTTAATTCCTCATTAGATGCCCATACAACCTTAGTTTTGCTTTTTCTATTATCTCATGTACTTCCACTCTTTCCTTGATAACTTCATTCCTTATACTGTTTCTCCTCATGACAACTAACATGCTCCTCATAAACTTAATTACCATGCCCTCCACTTTCCATGTCTTTCTTACATTCAATCGTTCATTTTCTACTGCATATGTGACTATTGGTACCAAGTATGCCCGAAACAGCTTTCTTAAGCTTAAAGGGCACTTCTCTTTCCCATAGAAGGTCTCTTACACACCCATACACTAACTACTCCTTTGCTTATTTTGCCTAAACATTTTTTTGGTATAGGAACTGTACAAATATGGATAACTCGCAATACCTCCCGTTCCACCATTTATATACAGACTCGTGTGATGTTATAATTTAGTCTATGAATGTTGTAAAAGCCAGGTGATTTGTTTAAGAAGACAAGAATGTATAATGTGACATACTTGTCGAAGAGCAGTGTGTCCTGGGTGGCTATGAGTTGTTGAAGTAACTTGTACACACCCATCTCTCGGAGGCGAGCTTGCCTTTCCCCAGCTCCTGGTTCTTCACGCCACACCAGGTTAGAGATACAAAATATGGCCGCCACTTGCAATTTCACATTTGAGTGTACCTACAAACACATGATTTAAAGATAACAATTAGAATTGTTATTAAGTATATCTAGATGTTTGAGGAAAAACTCTTTCACTTTTTGAGATACATTTTGTTAAATATGGCAGAAGGTACAGGAATGGTAGATAGGAACAAATAAAATAAAATAAACAAACATAATATATTTTTTATGATGAGAAGAGTAACATAGCTCACACTTTACATTGCTGCCATTAGACTAAGAGGTAATGGATGCTTCTTGAAGAAAAGTGATTGTTGCTGCTCAATCCCTCAACCTCGGTTTCATTCTAACTAGGGGTGTACGAATGGTGGGTTTTTTTACTACAAATATTTTCAAATCAAATAGACGTGCAATAGGATGAGAAGAGGAAAAATTAATAAGTGTGTTTTTATCCAGGCGTAGCCTAACTATCCTTTCAGGTTGGCTTCCTTCACTATTAATTACGTTACATTACTGTACAGTGTTTATAAACTCTCTTATTATACAAATCAAATAGAAATAAATTTGAATTTGAATCTCAGTACAACTTGGTATCACTTACTGGTACAAGATTGTGACTGACTTGATGAAATCTCTTGATAAATTCTTGGTCAAGAATATTTTATTTGGTTTTAGTGAACAAATAAATAAAGTATTGTGAATATTTAAAATAAATTAAATAAATATATGAATTACTTCAAATAAAATTTGCCTGATACAGTATATAAAAATGTGCAATGTAGTTAAATGATCTGTGGTTAGGTATTCGAAATTTCAGAAATGAGTATTCAGAATTCAAATACAAATAATTCAGAAATTGATATTCAAAAATATTCAAAGTTTAAATACAAATAATTTAAAAATTGATAATCAAAAATATTAAAAGTATGAATACAAATAATTCAAAAATATTCAAATATTCGGACAGCCTTAATTCAAACAGAGTTCATCAGGAGTGAGTGTGAAACGAGCAAAACACCTTCCAAAAGGGATTTAAAAAAAAAAGAATAAATAGGTAAAGAATTATAGAATAAAATTGCTTCCATTATTCTTTACTATAACTTATGAAACAGACAAGAGATATTTTTATATCTATACGTCTATTTTATTCCTATTTTATTTTTATTCTATTTATAAACTAGCAAATTTGGCTAATTACTAACAACAAACACATTTACTATAATAGATTTAGCCAAATACTAGCTTTTTAGGCGTTATAAGCAGATAAAATCATTAGGAACCTATTATTAGTAGTTGAAAATTAAACCAATCAGGATATTTTAACAATCCAATGACCATGTAATCTGTGAGCTTCTTGAGAACATCCTCATTGGCCATGATGTACTCCTTAGCAGTCTCTCCATCCCCGATGTTGGCAAGAATGCAAAGTGCTTGCTCTTTGACCTCAGCTCCATGGTTTCCCTCCAAGATCAACACCACAGCCTGTTCAACAGTTAAATATTTAATTTTTATGAACAAGTGTTAGTGGGAGGTAAACATAAGAAGAAAGTACAGCCAAAGATTTTGTAAATTACAATAGTTAAGTGATAATTTTTAGTTTGATGACTAAAAAGAAAGCTTTGCGAGCTCAGATTTTTTTATTCAAGCGAGTTTCTCATGTAGCTCCTGAGTATCGAGCCGAGTAACGCTTGGGTTGAGTAAATATATAATTTTAAAACTTAATCATGTAAATACAAAATAAATGTATGTTAAAATTAATTTAAATCATTTTAATGAAATAGGATTTCAAGTCAGCACCGGTCAGTTTATAGTTCATCTCATGGCAGCAGTTTTAAGTGATGATTGTGAGTGTTGAGTGCTTCCTGTGTATTTATGGTGTTTGCTGAATCTCGGCTGAGTTTTGTTAAACATAAGACATGAAATTTAAAAGTATTATAAAATACAAAAATTTGTAGCAACCTACTTTGCTATGATACTGACTATAAATGGTCCCTGGCTAATTAAAACAATATTACACTGGTGTTCTACCAATCATGTATGATATATATATTCATAGTGATATGGGACTAT
>CABFOW010003381.1:0-14763 GCA_902141385.1 Timema californicum
AAACCAACATTCCGGGCACTGACGCATCGGCATTTGGGGTATCGGGGAAATGTACCCATTGGTATAATAAGAAAAGGGTACACTCATTCTTCCTAAGCGCCTATTTCCCTTATATATTAACCATAATGTATTAAAACAACTATATATAAGATTAAATTTGTTATTTACCAAACTAATTAATTCTATTCTCGTATAAGTACATGGTATTTATGTCTTACCAGCCACAGTAATAGAAAGTGTTTTTTTTTACCAATATGTATGCATAGTTTATTTCTAAAGCTACATTATTTAAAATCGCTAATGAAAATGGCAGAAAATATAAATATTACCAAACATGTTACTTATAAACTAGCAATTAAATTGGATGTAACCTATTTGTGAGTAATTTTAAAGAAACAATATTATTCACTATGAGGTACTTATCTATAGTATTAGTTTAAGGCTTTCATTGTACTAATAAAACATTTATAGTGACTTAAAAACAGGTTTTAAAATTATAAACTCAGACTACTAGATAATGATATGTAATTTAGTGACAAGACGTGTTTGGATTTAGTGGAATATAAAACCTCTTTGGATTTGGTGATATATTCTACAGTTCGTTGTTTTATTTGATATGATTTGGTTATTTTATAATAAAAGATAGGCCATGCCATTATATGAATGTAAAATGCAACAATACCATGAATGTAATTATTATAATTGTGTGTTTTCAAGACGTATGGTATTTTAAGTCTTTTATCATTAATCGGAGTATAGTTTACTGAGTGTGCTCTGAAGTATTACGATAATAAACCACCATTTTAATTTAGCGAAGTAACATAATTTAATAGCTACGATTTTCATACTTATACCATGAAATATGAAATAGTGTTGAAAGTTTTAAGCTCATTGATTATTTTATTTAGAGTTTAAAAAAAATTCATACATAAAAACTCCTTACTATTTTGATGTTAGCCGAGTATGTTTTTTGTTTTGTTCAATCCTCTATGTTTAATGTTTTACACCGGTACTAAGCTATACTGTATATGTATTGTATTTGCTTTTAGTAATCTGGGTGGATTTATTAAATAATAGCTAATAGAGTCTAGCGTTGCCCGAGTAAAAAACAATCACCACTACATTTAAAAAAAGACAAAACTGATATTGAACCATATTGGATACTTTTTATCGTCACAAACACATGATTTAAGTCTTAGTGTTCTTAGTAATATAATTATGTACAAGTGAACAAGTTAAAATATAGTCAATTAGTACCTCACGTTTCCTTTGGTACTTAAAGTCTGTTCAGCGTAGGAATTGTTTTCTGAAAGGCCTTTTTTCTCTACCAGAAATCTATTATATAGTAAGATATTGGTAGGAAAAAAGACCTTTCAGGGAGTAATTCCTAACATAAATGGAGTGTATGTATGCTTTTTATGTTGACTTGCTTTGAAGCTATCCATACCGGTAGTCATGCAGTCTTAGGCAGTGGGCTTGCTCTATATTATATAAAGTAAAAATAAAATGCGTGAGACTCACTCCCAACCAAATCTTAAAATGTGTTTATTTATCTATTTATTTTTCAAGAAGTTGCTTATATTAGATTTTTTGAGAAAGTGATCGGGATAAATAGGCAAGAAAATAGGATATTTCTTGCAATAAATTACATGAAATACAGGATATTACAAATAATCAAATAAATACAAACGCTAGTTGGATTTCATATATTTGATTCAGTCTCATAAAATTGTCTTTTAGCTCTTTTTAATGTATAACTTCAAGCACTTTTTTTATTAAAAACTATGTTTTGTATATAAGTGTCCTTATACATTAATTGACACTTCTATTGTAACTGCCACTCCAGACCAAAATATTATCAACAAGGTCATATATAATAATTCATTACTCATATAGATCAGTGGCATGTGTCACATTATCTGAAACAAACAAAGAAAGTATTATTTTGGGCACATGATAGAATAAAAGAAACTTATAACTAAAGGTGAGCTATCACGTGTTATTTTCAATTAATCATTTCCAATTATTCATTTTTCATGAAAATGATAGTGAAAGGAGTTACAGACGTTTAGAAGTCCCGGATTATTTAAGAAGATGTTTGATAATTTTTTAATATTGTTTTCGACAAAATATAGGCAAAAATTATTAGCAGGTTTCTGACCTTTTAAAAAGTGTAAATTTTGATTTTAATTTTTACACGAAAATTTGTACTCGAGATTAAAACTAAAGTTTGTAAACCTATACCCTGATTTTGGTTGGATGAACAGTAGATAAAATTCAAACATATTTATTTGTGGTCAACACTGCCAACATTTTTACTTTCTCGCTATCTCACAGGTAAATAAAGTATTGTAATCGTCAAAAAAAAATTATATCGAGATTTTAAGGAATATCGACGTTTCATGACCCCCCGAATCCGAAAAAGTGGTTTTTGAATTCCCGTATATTTGTCTGTCTGTACCTCCTGTTAGAGCCTAAACCATTTTACCGATCGGGCTAAAACATGGTACCTAGGGTTTTAATAGGGTCAACCATAGGGGTTTTTGGAATTGGATATCTAATCCTAAAATTAAGGGTAGTTTACTGAAGGGCAAAAAGAGAAAGTCGATTTTCTCAAAATCAGCTCTAACTATTTTGATTTTTTTATGAATATATATAAATATTCCAAACAAAATGGCTACTCTCAATATTCCGGCAAAATGACTTTAAGGGTTCCGGTTTGATGTGAATTTTTTTATTATTTATCATATCTCTGTAACTCTTTGAGATATAAAATTACTTATCATTGCGAATATGTAGGTTGAATTTATAATACAAAGCTTTTATTTAAATCATATATCTATAAAACTAATAACTTTCAAGCTATACACAATTATATATATATATATATATATATATTAACTTTTTGGACACTTAAGGTAAAGTATTGCGTCCGTAAAAATAATATACCTTGAAATTTTGATGGATGTCGACGTGTGTGTGTCTGTTTAACCCTAAAATTAATAGTAGATTAATAAAAAACGAAAAGAGAAAAAAAACTATCTTCTCAAAATCGGCTCTAACGATTTTGATTAAAATTCGTATCCAGACGTTGATTCAGATTATAAATAAAATGGCTATTTCCATTTTCATATGAAAATGAATTTTAGGGTACTTTACATAAGCGGAAATTTCTGTATTCCCACAAAACATTAGAGATACTAAATTACTTATCATTGCATAGTTGTAGTACTATTAAAAATAAAAATAAACTTTTATATGAAATATATTTTTATAAAACCAACAGTTTCTGAGATATTGGCAAATATATTAATACAATTTTGTGAGCTTTAGTTGTAAAGAGATACAACTTAATTTATAACGCAATAATTCTGTAATGCCATAGAGTAATTAAATATAAGTATCTCAAAATGTTTGTTATTTTTCTGAAACCTCTTAGGAGACAATACGCCTTTTTTAAACTAGTTTCTTTAAGACAAGGTGGGCACACAGATTTTATGAAGATCTCATCTAGTGTGGTATGCCCGTGACGTATGTGGTGTGCACTGAGGTTTATTTTAACCAAAATGATTTCCTACTACTCTCCACGTGGGAAAATTTTCTCTAATGTTTATATCCTAATTTTCTACCCCATTTGTGTAATTAAATGCGTATCTAGCCACTAACGGGTTGTAAGATACAAATAAATAAACAAAGACTTAATATACCTTATTATTATTATCTAACGTAATTAGCATGCAATTGCCGAACAGAGTTGTTATATTAATACACGATTTATAAACTAATCTTGCGTATAACCTGAACGGGTAGTAAGACGCGGTGATAATAGTAATAATAAAGCTTCAGCAGACCCAACACCCAGCCCCCGGCCATTGATTTATCACTGTGAAAGGGTAAACCCACATTTCACCGATGATAAATTGATCGGCCGTGTTTGGAATCAAACCCGCGGCCCTTAGCTCAGTAGTCAGACATTTTATTAACTGAGCTAATATACTAAGACTGATCACACATCTAATTAAGAGGAAATATACAATAAAATACCTCTCCCATCAAGTATTCGAACCCGAATCCCCGACCTCTGGAGTAGAAGTCAGTTATTGACTTCTTAATGTGGGAGTGGACTGAATAAATATTTGATTTATTTTAACTAACCCGCCTCGGTGGCGTAGTTGGCTAATGCGCTTGTCGTGCTGAGCTCGACTGCTGAGGACGTGGAGATCGAGGTTCGAATCTCGGTCGAGTGAACTGGGGGTGGTTTTTCCTAAATGGTTTTCCACTCTCCCTCCACGAAAATGCGAGTTCACTTCCTCTAATTCAACCTTACCAATTCCTAATCCATTAGCGTAATTAGTACTTAAAGCGTATAACCCGAACGGGTAGTAAGACGTGGTGCTAAATATTATTGTTTTAACTAAAAAGAAGTGTTGATATAAAAATTGCAAAATTACTGTCCTTTTCTCTGGTTCACTACATTCCCCACGTTAAACATTCAAATTACGTTACCTGACGTCTGGAATGTCGTGGCTACTTTATCCGAAAGTGTTCCATCGGGAAAGACAGCCCCCACGCTGACGTAATAGTCGGTTAGACTCGTGAGATTAAGGAGTTGTATCTTGTTTAACTCCTTGTCCACTGAATTGCAGATAGATGCTTTGGTGGAGTTCTCTTCCAAATAACAAACGGAATAGCCTGAAGAGCATGGCGAGCCCTCATATACAGGCTGCCAGGATATTGTGGCACTACTATCATTGAAGTTATCAACGTTCACTGACTGGATCATTGTAAAGCCTGGGGGCAGAAACAGTCTACAGATAAAATTGTAAATGTTAAATAAATTATTTTAACTGCTCTTTAAGGCGGCTGCCTCTTGTCAGTGAGAAAGTATTAATCGCTGTTATGTCCACTCGGCTTAGAATACAATCGTCTGTATAGATTTCTGGAACTACTTCTCTATTCTGTCCACGATTATATTCCCTTTCCCCCTTCACTTTCAGCCGCCCTTTGTCGTATGGATAGTAAAGAGGAGAAAGGAGAGCTCGCTGCAAGTTCTCATATCGCTTAACATTTTCTGTTGTGAGCTTATCAATCAATTACTGTATTTGTTAAAGGCAGGCAACATAAAGGGCCTTTTTCATTTTTCTGGTATCATAGCTCAACAAATAACCTTAAAAATTCGTTGAAAATGAACTGTCACATTTTAAGAAAATTTTATATGAATAAAAATAAACTATAGGGTTTTTAAGAAAAAGTGTCCTGTTTGAATCTTTTGACTTTATTTTGTCATGAGCTATATTTTAAATCATGCATCGTGGAATTAAATATTGCCTAAGGACTGAACCTATGCGCGGCAATTTATTGCTTAACGAAGCGGACCCCTCAATGTTTT
Organism: Timema californicum; assembly: GCA_902141385.1. Classification (NCBI taxonomy): domain Eukaryota; kingdom Metazoa; phylum Arthropoda; class Insecta; order Phasmatodea; family Timematidae; genus Timema; species Timema californicum. Next base: position 5,390 of record CABFOW010003381.1, read on the forward strand.
GTTTCTACTAGCGTTTCTTATCATTTATATATATTAAAACAGGGCTTAGTAATTAAAAACAAATGTATTAGTTTTATTTTAAGATTTATTTGTGTTTTTTTTGAGTTAGTAAAAAAACTCATCAACGTTAAAATAATACTGTCGAATGTCACGGTTTTTCTAAAGTTAAACAAAAGACTCACGATATTTGTAGATGTCCGCTTCGGTGGCCACATGGTCTAAGCGATACTCTCACAATAAACTAGACTGCTGAAGATGGGGCGATCAGAGATCATTCCCAGTTGGGTGCACTGAGGGTGGTTTTTCCTAAATTGTTTTCCACTCTTCTTCCAGCAAATGCGGGAGTGCTCTTCCACTAAATTCAACTTTCCCAATTCCTAGACCATTAGCGTGATTATTACTTAAGCGTATAACTCGAACGGGTAGTAAGACGTGGTGCTATAATTTATTTTAAAAACTATCTGTGTGTTATGTTTCTTTTCAAACAGTCTGTATAATTTCGATACAGTTCCCGAAACTTGAATTCTAAACAAATAATATCTTAGCTTACTTACTTGTAGAGTTTGTTGTGATTGGTCTGACATTTGTGATTGTTTGGCTTAGTGATACAGAAACAACAGTTACAGTGAGGGTGGAATAGTAGGTAGTACAAGCTGACAGAGAATAGTAGTCAGCTGACATATCCAAGCCACCTCCCTGCCCACTCATACTTATACAATCGCTCAAATTGGTATCAGAAGAAAAGCAACCAGTCACATTGAACCCACAAAACGGATAGTCGTACGATGTTTCGTATTCTAGGCTTATTGAACTGCTCTCCACTGTAACGTTGGTATTAACGAGAAGATCTGAAAATTAAAACAAAAACTGTTCAAAATACGATACACAAACTTTCTCTAAATGTTTAGTTTACCTATTATAGGTATCGCTATAGTAGCAAGTGCTTGACTTAATTGTGCAAAAAATAAAATGCATATCTTTTCTAATATACACAGTGTGCCTTAGCACGTGGACCCCACTTCAGTGGTGAACAGGAGACACAAAAACAATTAAAAAAGTGTTCATATAAATATTTGTCCCATTTGCCCTTTTTTCATGTTAAAACTACGGCCAAGTTATTCCATTAAATTGTTTGTATATTATTCTCGATATCTATATATTGACCTGTTGACTAGGTATGTTATAGGTATGTGTATCTGAAGGAATAAGCCATTGTATGACAGGTAATTTTTTTAGCACTTCTATAACGTTTAGCAGTCCACATTACTGAAGTACAAAAATTACTTTAACTCAGAAACAAGGTCAAATGGCACACATGCTTTTATCAACTTTTTTCATTCTTTTTATCTCTCCCACATGTTCAGTAGCTTACACTCTTTATAGTTGAGCTTAGGTAATAAATCTAACAAATGGTTATTAGTCTCCAATATTTACAAAATGTAACCATAATTATTATATTCTATCATTTTTGATACGATTAAGCAAAATGGACTGTTGCAGAGTACTATGTATTAACATATGAAGGTAGCCTGATTAATTTTTGTAGCTGTAAGATGTAGTCACTCATTGTTGAAACCCCAAGATTCTTCCAAACAAGCCCAGATTTATAATGGGTCAAAAAAGGCAACTCGCCCGGAGCCCCCTAGTTAAGGGCCCTCCCTTTATATAGAAATATTAGAGTAAAAATATAACCTTATTTTATTAAAACAAAGCTAAGACCAACACAATGCTTTGCTTAAGTAAAATCTTCGATGCAAGGAATATACTCATGTTGGCTGTTGTTGGAAAAACAAGTGCAAGGGGGTGGGGGAGGGGGGGTGGATGGAATAATAGCGCCATGTTGTGGCCGTGACAATCTTTCTAGCTGAGAGAGGTCTGGCATTTAGGGGTGGTGAAGAAATCATTGGCTTCAATCATAATGAGAGTTTTTTTAGAAATACGAAACTGATTGCTAACCTTAATTAAAGGGCTATGCTAAAAAAAATCGTTTTGTGGTATAACCCTGTAGTATCTTAAAGTCTGAACAAAATTAATAAAACCATTTTGGATCCGTGGCCAGGGTCAGACAGACAGACATACAGAATTGTCAAACCTACTTTTTTGGGTTCGTGTTCACATAAAACGTAAAAATTTGCCATAATCTCGAGATTGGTTTTTTTTCACGATTACAATACTTTCTCTCGAAATGAGAAAGTAAAGGGAAGATAAGTAGAATATCTTACCAACGTCATTTGGAGACGTATAGGTAAAGGAGAACTCCATTGTAGAGGATCTCTGGCCATCAGTACCTAATACCACCACTGAGGCGCTGTATTCAACACAGACTTGAATATCTTCGGCGAGGGTATAACTCGTTGTATCATTCGACAGATTGCTACAATTCGAGTATGTTTCGTCAAATGTGGTTGAGTTCCAGCATACTTCGTAGCCTTCAACACAATCATGGTTGGAGTCTGGAGATGTCCATTCTATGCTTGCTGGAGAAACATGAAGAACCATACTTCCAACTGAATCGAGATCTGTAACAAAAGACTTCAATAAAATAGAATGACCCTGTGCACTGGATGACTCATGGATAGCTCTCAGTGGTAAGAATAATGGAATACACTTATATTAATTTTATTTTAATTTATTTTTACTTTTGGCTGTCATTCATAGCCAGATCCCCGTCTGCCCCCCCTCCCCCCTCCACGAGCCATCGGCCATTTTTGTTGCTCTTGATTTCACTTACATTAATAATTAGTTTTTTTGTTAATAACGCTTTTTACATTTCCCGCCCCCCCCCCNTCGCCATGTAAGGGGGCATAATATGTCGATTTTGTTTATTGTATTTGTTATGGCCACAATTTGCCCCGCCCTTATCTCATATTGCGCCATATTTACGTCTTTTTATATAACCTTCAGAAACGTTTGGCCTTCTAGAGCACTTTGGGGATGATGTGTGCTTTTTTTTAAATTATTTGTCGAATATATATATATCGTGGAACTTTTCTTAAAAATCTGTAGTAATAAATAAAGTTTATCATTTTACTTTTATATGTTCATCTTTATAATCTCCAGCTATCTAACTAACCTTTCACTAAACTTTTAATTCTAATAAACAGGGAGGCTCAAAGAGAACGCATGTTTTTGAAATGGGTATCATGGGTGTGACATGCTACAAAATATTTTGCGTCCACAACTTCGAAGTTTACGCGTCAACATGGAAGAAATGTGGTTCCAACAAGATGAAGCCACAGCCCACATGGCAAGGGCTTCGATGACAGTCGTTCAAACAAATGTTTCCCCAACACGTAATCTCACGTTTTGGCGATATCCCTTGCCCCCGCCCCCTCAGTAGATTAGTCTGTCTGCGATTTATTTATTTGGGGTTACCTGAAATCGAAAATATACGTGCGAAAACCTCGAACAGTAGACGAGCTGAAAGTGACCATTCGCGAAGAAATTACAAGTGTGCCAAAAGAAATGTTGTTAAGTGGAATTCAGAACTTTTAGGAGAAGCTCCGGATGTGGGTACAGCAAGGACGACATCTTTCCGATATAATCTTATCGTGATTAAATAATCAAAGAATGCCTATAAAATTGCATCTATTACAGATTGTTTTGGTGTTAATAACAATTTTTTATATTGAAAATCAACAAAGTTACACTTATTTTAAAAACATGCGTTCTTTTTGCGCCAACCTGTAAAAATATATATATATATATATATATATAAAAATATATATATATATATATATATATAAATCTTGAAACATAATACGTCAATGGTTGATGAATAGAATAAATAAATTTAATGTATATTATGTAAGTATGTTGGGGATGCAACTGTCACATCAAATGTTAACAGAAAAAATATATATAAAGTTAATCCGGATACACTCACCGATCAGACCAGAAGCTTTCTTTTCTAAGACTTATGGCCTTCACCTACAATTTATTAATGAATACCAAGACTCACTGGCGCAGCCAAGGAAAGAGAGGTTCAGGGGTGGATCCAGATCATTTTCAAAATGGGGGTGGGGGGTGGGTCATAATTATAAATAACATAGTTACTTACAAAATTAGATTTTTATTTAAAGCCATTTAATAGTTTTTCATTCATATTTGATCTTCTGTATGTTTTAAACTGTGGTCATCCTCTCGAATTTTTTTGAAAAATGTTTCACTCTAGAGGCTTTGAGTAGTATAAACCCTGATTTTTTTTAAATATTAGATTATTTCATAATCCATTTAAAGTTTTCTTCAAATATACATATTTAAAAAAAATTGGATGCTCCTCTAAACTATTTATATTGATCCTCACCTTAATTTTTATGAAAATTAGATAACACTATAAGATAAACTTTGAAGGGGCTTTCCACTGACAAAATTTTGAAAATTGAATTATTTCAGAAACTAGGATATTTGGGATATCCTCAACTGAAATTTCTTCAAAATGGCATGCATCTAGAAGCTATTTGAAGTTGTCCTCCCTTATAAATGTTTGAAATTTGGATCCCCTGACTTTTTCTGCCAATCAGATGCCTCTAATCTAGTAGTTATTTGAAGTGGTCTTCTCGGGCAAAATGTTGACTATAGATTGTATCTAGAAGTCTAAAAGTCATTTAAAGTTTGATTTAAGGCCATCTTTCAGTTGCATATTCAATAATATCAGAGGATTTTGAAATATATCTAGGGCGTAGTGGGGGATTTATCCCCGGGAGGGGCAAGTTATTTCCAGGGGGGCAGAGTCCCCCGTAGTTTTATGTGTGGTAGTCTACCGTCTCTATGAGGAACAATGTTCGTTACTCGCTCTGCATGATAAATATTCCTATATGAAAACCAATATTTTGTTCACACTTGCATGAGTCATATCGAAAATTTAATAAACGTGGATGAATAACGCACGTTGGACACGGCTTAAGAGGCGTCTGCGCGTAAAAAAAATTGTATAATTTATCTGTGTATTTTCTTTCTAAAATTTGAACTGGTTTCTTTTGTATTAATTTTCTAGCTTTCACAGGGGGTTCAACTGACCTTTTGACCCCCATAAATCCACGCCTGAGGGGGGGGGTTGTGGTTGAACCTCCTCCCCTCCTCCTCCCAGACCTTACTACCCGCCTACATCTTTCACGTCCCTAAAGCTGTTGAAATCATACATGAGGACCTCTACAAATGAAGACAAGCTTAATGGGCTTCATGTACATACATCCAGAGGTCCATAATTGGAATTAGCCAGATCTGGGAATGCCAGATATGGGTATATCTAGTCCAGATATGGGCCAATTCTAGCCAGGTATGATTTTTCCACATGGGGAGGATGAAGTTCTCAATGAACTTTCTATTAATCCAAGGAAAATTAACATAACACTAAAGTAAATAATTACAAAAGTGATTGTGTGAGCTAAGAGTTAGTGCAAGTTACTTATTTGAATTTTCAGATTTTAGATCATAAAATAATTTTATAAATCAAATTTCCAAAATACAATTTATTAAAACTTGCATGTTTGTATATTCTAGCAGTATGCATGAATAAAAATGTGATCATAAAAACTCAATAATTATAATAATTAGAAAATTATGACCTTTTTTTATAGATTCTAAATTATTTTGGATATTATTGTATTTCTTTTGATGCATTTGTATTTTGCAGTACTTAAATTTTCAATTTTTCCAGCGGGAAAAACCAATGGGGCCAGCAGTAGCTAATAAAGACCACACAAATGACATGAGCCATAAGGTACAACACTCAAAGAATAGTAGCATAAATCAATTTTAAGATGGATTATAATTATTTTAATATCATTAAAAAAATTAATCACCAACCTTACCAATGGCAAGCCTTCCTAAAAAATAATCTAAACTTGTATTTATAAAAATAAAGTAAAAATCAGATAAAATTAAATATTACAATATATCAATTTAAATTTAATACGGTCCAGCAAAATTAAAATGTTTGAATTAATAACAAAAAATCTGACGTCTCCAAGTAATAAAAGGAATTCAAAAGGAAATATTGTTCTCATAAGGATGCATTCACCAATATATAGTTACTGTTGTTGTTTTTATCACCACGTCTTACTACCCATTCGGGTTATACGTTTATGTACTAATCGCGTTAATGGTTTTCAGGGATTAGGAAGATTATATTTATAGGAAGTGTAGAAACATTTGCATGCAGGGAGAGTGGAAAACAATTTTGTAAAACCACCCTCAGTACACCCGACCCAGATTCGAACCTCTATCTACCTGTCATCGGCAGTCTAGTCTACTGCGAGAGTTGCAGGTTTGCTCACGCGGCACCTATTGTTACTGTTGACAGACAGTAGTAGCTAGTTAGCTAGCTAGTTAGTTAGTTAGTTAGTTAGTTAGTTAGTTAGTTAGTTAGTTAGTTAGCTAGTTAGTTGGTAGTAATATAATTTATATATTGTATTAAAAAGAAATATATTCTCGCTACGTCCTGTGAGCTCACCTTTAATAACCTAAGTCAAAATCAATGTCTTCAGATGACAACATTTACTGGTGGATGATAAAGTATTCAGGTCTCATCAATGTTGAAACCTTCAGCTCTCAAAGTGAAAATATTAGGTTAAGATATGTTTACAAATTCTGACTTTTATATAGTATCGAATTCCATAAATTTTATATTAAACTGTCACCTGAGGACTTGGCCTCCTTTAAACAACACTGTAGTATCGTATATTTTCAAAGCGAGAACTCGCCCTGGGTTTTAAGATACTTGGCATAGGATAACTTACTAACCATTTTTCCTAAGAAATAAACAAAGACTCTAATTTATTTTTAAAATATTCTAAATCAATTCAAAAGTGTTATATTCAAGCATATACATAAAAAAAACATAATTATAAAAACTCCCAATGCGTAACAATGTCATTATAAAAGCAGCAACAATGGACAAACCACGAATTAAAACATTGTAAGATAAAATATCTTCCCAGAAACATTACAATATTTACACGTGACATTTATTAAGATTAATATTTTATTTTGACAAGACATCTTGTGAATGTGGGGAATGCCAGGCCTCCACGTTGTGCTAAGAGTAATAATAATATATAATTTAATAAAGTTCCATACAAAAACTCGACGCCAAATCTCAACTGGTAATTAGTTACTCTTGCATAGACTAGATAGCGTTGCAAGGCTAAATTGGAAAATAATCGATTTATACCTACTAAACAGTTCTGAAAATTGGCATTCGGAAATAAGAAGCGCCACCTAACAGGGTAAGAAACCAAAATAGTTTCAATTTTAAAAAAATAAGCAATGCTTCCATTAAAATATACTTCATAAAACATATTTGTTTATAATAAAACAAAAGAACTGTTAGTGATATAAACATGGATACTAATAAAACCCATTTCCCCAAAATTACTAACAGGTATCTGCCGAGACACTCAAGTGTTTTTTATATCTATTTGAGTAATTTAACGTGCCCTTTTTAAACAGATTAACCATACAGTATCATCACGCGAAAATTTTGCTGGGAAAGGTATATACAGATACCTTCCAGAGTTCTTATACATTCCACCATCGATATGGGACTGACTGTTTTACTTCCTCTCCTAAAGAAGTTAAGTTACGGATGTCTATCTCTCAAACAAAATACTTAGACCCCGACTGGATTTGAACCCATGAACATGGTATCCTGAGATGGGCGCTTCACTACAATACCACTGAGAACATCCAGCTAAGATAAGCCATTAAAAACTTTGGTGTGGAATGTATGTATAAAAACATAATGCTTTCCTTGAATAAATACATATATTACTTCTATTTGAACATATTCAATAAAATGGTGGGTTTCTAGATTCAATAAATACGTTTATAGAAACAAAATATCGTGTGGTTTTAAAGGTCTACCAATAACATTCCTGAAAAATAAATCATAGCCATTGCTTGTTCTCATGAGATTTATATTTGAAAAATAAATGTTCAACATTTTTAGATTTTATAAAGTGAATTTTCAATGAATGAAAATTATGTATTAACTAGTGTTTGAATTGTGAACAACCTGATTATTTTTATTCTTGTGACGATCAATTTGGATCTGTAGGTAAAAGAAAGTTGTGGCAGACGGCCAATATTTCTTATATATTATACAACGCAGATAAAATCAGACGACCTTAGGAAACAATAATAATAAGATTTTATTCAATATACTCTGTAGATACTATTTATCTTAATTTTAGATAACAATAAATGGTCATCATTATATAGGATACTATTTTGAGCATTTAAAAAGATGTAATTCATCTTCTTCAATATAACTTGTATTAAGTATGGAACTCCAATTTAGATTTTTAAATCAACGCGGTAATATATATATATATATATACTATATATTAAATTAACGCGTCACTATATACATATATATATACATTGACGCGTTAATTTATATATATATATATATATATATATATATTCTAAGGCGTCTACATATATATATATATATATATATATTGACGCGTTAATTTAATATATATATTTATGTTGTCAAAGTGAAGGATTAAGTTAGTAAAAGTATTGAGCTTTAATCGATGAATGGCCTATATGACACATTTTGAATAGGCCTACATTTCAAACATTCGTACTGTGTATAATGTTCTATTATACAATATTTAATATTAATTTCTAGCTAAGCTGGGAAATAAAATAAATAATTCGTGATTTTTACTTTTAACTAAACCTTTTAAAAATCTATAAATAATTTGGACGTAACGCTCAGCCAGAATTAAAGGTGTATGACCTCCCTCCGCCAATATATCAACCCAAAACAAAATACAAATTATCTCACTAAGCTCCTTTCGCAGTTTAAGTTGTTACCGCACACGTGAGCTCTTGGATCTGGTCATGAGTCTCTTCATTACTGGTTTGCCTGTGACTGGAAGGCTTCTATTCGAATCCCAGTCAGGTTTAGTCATCATCATCATCATTATATCAATTGTTTCCAGCTAGACTAGTTTAGTAAATTTCCTCCATCTTCCTCTATCCTTCAACTGCTCCTCCCATCTCTTTCTTGACTTATATTGCGGGTTTTTTCTTACATACTTCATTTCCATTATTGTATTTGCCATACTATCCTTCTCCATAATCATAACATGCACATACCATCTTAGTCTTGCTTCCTCTTCTGTCTAAGGTACTCCCACTCTCTCCCGGATAACTTAATTCCTAATCCGGTTTCTCTTCGTGACAGCTAAAATTCTCCTCACAAACCTCATTTATATGTCCTCCACTTTTTACTAATCTCTCTTACATTAAATGTCCATGTTTCTGCCTCATGTGTGACAATTGGTACAAGGTACTCCCTAGGTACCGAGTGTAGTGAAGTATTTTATTCTTACATGTCTTCCCCCCCCCCCCCCCCC
>CABFOW010003381.1:24779-66786 GCA_902141385.1 Timema californicum
AGCTAAAGTTATTGCCCCACAAAACCAGAAAAATCTAAAAATTGGAAATGTCAAAATAGAGATCTGGGAAATGTGAGACAGCTCTATAATTAGGAAAAACAATTAATAGTTTTAAATTTCAATTTGATGGGCAGGTAAAGGAATCACCTCCGATAACCAAACAAAGCTTAAATTTTGAAATGTATAATTAGGAGTTAAAATAAATGTGTGCAGGGTGAGAATAGGGTGGGAAAGGCATGTTCAAAACTGATAGAAACCGCTTATTCTCTATGTGGTAGAAGACTGAGACGCTGCAGGCAGGTACAGGTACCATTACAATTAACAATAGCAGTATTACAGTTTTAAATTTTACATTAGGACTCTGTGAAAGAGGGAGATATAAACAGAAACAAAAGTTTAGAAAAAGTAGAAAATTGGAAATTGCCTGGAATGTAGAAAGATTAATATAGATAACTAAATAAGTATAATATATTTTAAATTAATAAGCGGAGGTTTGAAAAAAAAATCCAAAACCAAAATAAAAAACTACTTCTCGGTGGGGTAGAAGATTTAAATTTAATTTAAATTTCAAAATCAAGAACCATAAAAAGAGCAGGTGGATTTACAAAACTGATAAAAACACACTTTTAGGTTTAGTAGAAATTATACATTTTACCTACCAGTCTAAACGCCTGCAATTTCTTATCAAGGTTTTATTTGCGATGAGCAATTACAAAGATCAAGAACAAACCCTGAAATTGGCCATCTTTGATCTTTGCTACGAGTGTTTTACTCACAGACAGCTACTATTGTGTTTTGTGTTCCCGTGTTAGTTATATCAACAATCTGTAACAACTCGCTCCTCATGGTAAAACCACTAAAGAAATTTAAAAAAATTATATGCCTTTAATAGTATTCCTTTATTTCCTTCAATTAATACAAATATACTGTGTATCTAATAATAACAGAAATAATTACTCTACATTGCTTTTTTTTTTGTCTTAAGATACATATTTTATCAACTCTAAAATTTTCGTCGTGTTAATGTCTTCCTGATACGTGAGTTATTTATCTGTGAGGATAAATTTATAACTCTGGAATTAAAAACGTTATGGGTTTAATGGGCACCTTTTTAAAACCGACACTAACACGCGTGAAGTCGTGGGCAAATATTAGTTAACTATTTCCTTAATCCCTACTCTTTTATCTTATATTTTCTATATCAATTGCGTTCGTCATAGCAGACCCAACTCAGCTCCTGGTTCGTATTTGCATTTGTGGGTGTGCGCGTGAGGTATGCCAGAAATGTGTGCAGTGCATTCATATTCGGATGATTACTAGAAATTTTCCGCGGCCACGATGGGAGAAAAAGAGACAAAGTTTCTTGTTAATAACTACAGTAAGTCCCGATTAAGACAGGATACATATTTGTGAACGATGCTTATCTGTGAAGCCATTCTAAAATGATCAAAAACTACCGTTTCAATATCAGTATTTATCCAAATATAATGTAATATGTCAACAATGTTCAGTGTTAGGAACATCTACTAACTCTTTATCTCCATTAATGTTTAATCAGAGATGATCCATGTGCAATAATGTTCGTGTAAATTTATGATTTCTACCCGAATGTATCAGAGTTGATTGGCATGTGTGATGCACATTCTTAAAAAAATGAGGCGTTTGTTTATCTCTTTCTCTGCCATGAGCATTACTCGATCTACAGTCAACTCTGGTTATAATGAACCTCTACGGACTCGAATCACTCTTTATTAAAATCTATTAATCAATCTTAAAAATATGTTATATGCTTTTTTTTACTGTATACTGTTTTGATTAATATTTTTTCCAGATCCTTCTCTAGTCTTTGTGATTTTTCCACACTTTATTCCATACTATCCATGCATCCAAAAAACTAAACTGAGTATAAAAGTATATTTTTTGACTTTAATATACCCTCTGACGTATACATTGACTGAAAACACTTACTAAATGGCCACAGACTGTCATTAACTGTCCTGGAACTCCTGTCGTATTAATACAACTCAGAAGACTGACTTCCTTTACTTGCCACAGACTGTCATTCACTGTCCTGCAACTCCTGTCGTATTAATACAACTCAGAAGACTGACTTCCTTTACTTGCCACAGACCAAGGTATTAAAACTTAAGCCAGGTCAATGAGTACAGCGACTGTTTAATCTTAACCCTTCCCCTCCAAATTACGTACTTACGTTCAAGCTTTGTGCTGCCTAAACAATAACTCTGGTAGAGAATTGGTTTCTTCAAGTTAAACAACCAAAAAGTCATATTTTTAAAGAATTATGATATTAGAATGACATTTCTTATTGAAACTTTCAATTATTCTGTCCACTAAAACCGAAGTTGAGGGTTCATTATAAACGAATATTTTAACATACATTTAAATGTATGAGAGTTGAGACCAATGAATTAGGTTCACTGCAGCCGAATTTTCACTACAACCGAGTTCGCCAAAACCAGAGTTGACTGTACATAGCACATAGAGGTCTGAAATTTAAAAATTAGTAGACCTTGTACACGAAAATGTGCACCAAGAAAGCGGAATTTTAAAATTTTGATTTGATTTTTTAAATTAATTAAAAACTGGATTGTAAGAAATAAAATAAAATGTATAATGGGAGCAAAGAAAAACGTTGTATGGTTATCATGGGTAACTCTGGGGGCGTCTGCTAGCTGTCAATAAATACTGTAGCTTAGGCGAGTAGCGAGAAACGGCGTACATAAAATAATATTTAGGGCCTATGTATAAAATTATTCATACACTTGGTTTTAGGGTTCATTATTTCAGCCACCCCTGCTTCTTGAACCTTTTACAGGTTATTCCGCTTATATTTCTGACACTAATGGCCGCTTTTGAATCGACAGCTCGTTAAATTCTAACAGTGGAACCAATACTGATATTATAACTTAGAAAATATACGTAACTATCCATTCAAGTGTAAGAAAACAGAAAAATACTTATTTTACTTCTTAACTTTACAGACTTCCGTCTGGATTTCGATTATGAAGCTTCCTGGTTTGCCCCTGAAGACTGCATCCCGGCACAATATTATCCTAATTCTGAAGATGCAAATTTTGAGGACGACGACGATGACGATCAGGATTAGAGTTTTGTTAGATAAGATAATTATAATTAATAATAAACATTATTATTATGGTGATGCATTTATTGGTTTAAATTAGAATGGTAATAAATTATTGAAACGCAACTTTACAAAAATATTTTATTAGCAAACTATTAAATACAAAATAAATTAACATTGAACAATTATTCACTTTACACACAAAATATCTCTTGAAAGACTGAATATGATATTATTACAAAACTGACATTTATCAGTTTTACTTAACACACATCACATGAATAATAGTGAATGGGAGTAATTAAAAAAACAATTTCCCTGTCTATTATTTTACAGTGTTGATTATTCACATCAGACAAAATGTATGTCTATCATGAGCTAACAATATATGGCATAATATATATACGATGCTTAGTTAAATAAATAAACACAACACTATAACGGAAATTATATTTTTAATAAAAAATAAACACACATTAAAAAACTATTCATAATTTAGGTGGATTGCTAGATCAAAAATGGCATTGAGCAAACATGCTAGTTTTGTTAAATCTTATTTAACCCCATATAAAACTTTTCTGAAACATAGAATAAGCCACAATGTTTAGTTAAAGTCAGATCAGAACCATATTTAATTTCGCATAAGGAAAGAAAAGGCACTGTGGTTTTATCAAGGGCAGCTAAAACCCATATTGAGCTTTGCATAAGCAAAGAAAAGGCACTGTGTTTTTATCAAGGGCAGCTCAAACACATAATGAGCTTTGCATAATCAAAGAACAGGCACTGTGGTTTTGTTAAGGTTAGACCAGACACATAAAGGACTTAGCAGAATCAAAGATCAAACAAACATGGTTTCCAAATCTCCTGCTCCAACAAGGCGTACACAACTCCCCTCAAATTCCCCCCATCCTCAACTTTGCCTCACTAGTGTGAGAATATACGAATAATTTTGATGGGTGGTAAGACTTGAAGCACAACTAAAACCTTGTGTCGGTGGACAGGGTGAATTAAATGTCATTCTCATCTAGTCTAGTGTAATGGTGATGGAAAGGTTGTTCCTCAAATTCCAGCCGGGAGTCCTGTTGTGTTATTTTTATTAATTAATTTCCCATTCTCGCTCAATGTAAATGTGGGTACACTCCCTCTAAATTCTACCTTCTTATTCCCTAAGCCATATTCAGATATCTCGGATGCAAAAATTAAAAAAATCCAAATTTGTTTGATAAAAATATATAATATATATAATTATGTATGCTATATATAATATATATAGCTTCATATATATTATATAATTGCAAACCCCCCCCCTTAAGTTGTTACATAATTAATATAAATAATTATGTATAATGATCGTATATAATTATATATAATTATCATACATAATTATGTATTATAATAGTTATATATAGTTAGTATAAATACTTTATATATATATATATATAAACTTAATATAAACAATGTTCCATTTGACCTTGTTTCCAAGTAGTCATGTTTGTACTTCAGTAATGTGGAGCTGCTTAATATCATAGGAAGGGGTAAAAATGGTCACCTTCACCTGAATGCAAACCTGAAATCATCGTGTTGTAGAATGCAGCACTCTTTCAAAAATACATTGGATTGCAACGCTTGCATTCAGGCCAAAGGTGGCCATGTTGAGCACTTTCAAGTCTAATGTATTAATTAACGATTAGTTAATTAATAACACCAATATTTCTTCAAGTATACAAAGTAGCCAACCCAAATAAATTGTAGATATCAAACATTTTTATTGGAGTAAAAGAGATTGTAAAAAAAAATTATAACGTTAAGCAGCTTCACATTATTGGAGTACAACCATGTATATAACTCGGAAACCAGGTCAAATGCAACAAAACAGTGGCGTGTTTAGTCTACATCAATCTGTAGCTGTGTTTTTGCTTAAATATTAGTCAGGAGTAACGTACCGTTGCCCAGGGGACGCCCGAATTTCATGTCCCGATGGGATGAGGGGTTGATGGATTTGAATGTGACGGGATAAAGCCAATGAAGATCTTAACCTAACTCACACCTAGTTAGCCAAACCCTGGTGACCAAAAGAATGATTCCCCTTTTGAGAAAAATACCTCAGTACCAGTCTAGAAACGAACCCGAGACCCTTAGGTCAACAGCCAGGGGGCTATGACCACTATACCATGAAGCCAGTTCCAAGTTCAAATGGATCTCATATTCATATGAGCTATTTTAATTGTTTTCGCATCTCCTGTACACCACCTAAGTGGGGCCAACATGTTATGGTACATCCTGAATATATATATGCCCCTATAATATAATATATTTTAGACATTTTTATTTTTCCGTCTAAGCTATCTGCGTATAATGACATTCCTTTCCCTATTTTTTGAATATTTTGAGTGGTGTTTCATTACAATAATATCTAATAATTATAATAATACTAACAGAGCAAATGTTGACATATAAAATAGAGTTAATACAAAGTTGGCCCACATTGTACACATACGGTTTATTAGACATCGTGGAACATCTTAAATCTAATATATTATAATATATTGAAGCACATAAGGTATTGTAAACATTTGATGAGATTAAACTCCTGCTGTTGATAGATACCATCTCGTTTTCAACATATTTACAAAGCTATAAATTAAAAGATGTCTTTAAATATTATAAATGTGCACACTCCATTTAACCTGAAAGATAGCAGGATTATATTACTTGATTCTCACTATGATGGAGCTTATAAGATAGAGTTAATTATTATAGTATAGTCCGTCAAGACAAGACTGTCACCTTTCAGCGTAAATGGAAATACTTTTTAAATTTTCTTTTAGTAAATCGGCATAATATCTGGAACCTACATTAAATTCTTATGGTTTCCACACTTTTTTATTTTATTCTGTAGGACACATTTTTAATGTGTAGACTCTTTGTACTAGCACTCTTTGTCAAATTAGAGTCAATTTTTTAACGGGATTACTTAACTAAATAGATCCAATCACAGGAGGAACATTCTGGAATTTGTAGATCTACACTGAAATGGAAACTTAAATTATTTGTGACCCTCTTTATCCATTTGTGCAAATTATAGCAACAACAACAAAATATTACTCTTTTTAACTAGAATCTACTTTTGTTGCAAGCGTCAAACCCAGTTTATAAACTTTGTTCACATGTCATCAAATGTCTCAAACACGCGGTAATATCACAGAAAACTTGTATAGTACCACATTTTCATGATTTTGTTGGCAGACATCGCATAAATCTTTGTAAGGGCCTTACGTAATTGAATCATGGTAGGAAGACTTTAAATGTATACGTAAAGTCGTATTTTCTGAAACCATCACTTTTGGAAAATGGTGTCTATAGTGATAAAATAATATAAGCAATATAACTATATTTCATCCCTATTGAGAGCAAAATATTTGAGTATGTAATTTAAATATAGCTTTCTGACGTGATTCCAAGATAGCTATTATATTTAATTTAGATGGCAGCAGGAAACTTCTATAGCGCAGGTTTTGGGTCTATGACATCCCACGTGTATAGACTATCATAGTGGATATATTTTGCTTCTTCCAAAATATGTATCTTCCCCACATTGGCACAAAGAGGAAGATCTTGTTGAATACTTGGATCACCACAAAGTAGTACGCATTTAATTTTTGGGGGAGGCTTTGGGACTTTGGAGAAGGGTGGGAGTGGGGTGTTTATTTCTGGCAGCTCATTTGAAGGGTCCCCACATTAGAGGTCAATTTATAGTTTTTTCTGAACATAATTCGGATTGTAAAGAGGAGCGCCACCAAATTGACATGACATGTGATCTGACGTGTAATATGGCATCTAACATGCATCTTCAGGTTAAACCAATGTAAACATATGAGTCAGCGCCCACTGAAGTGACGTGACATGTGATCTGACGCGTAATATGGCATCTAACATGCATCTTCAGGTTAAACCAATGTAAACATATGAAACAGCGCCCACTGAAGTGACGTGACATGTGATCTGACGCGTAATCTGACATCTAACATGCATCTTCAGTTTAAACCAATGTAAACATATGAGTCAGCGCCACCAAAATGACGTGACATGTGATCTGACGTGTAATATGGCATCTAACATGCATCTTCAGGTTAAACCAATGTAAACATATGAGTCAGCGCCCACTGAAGTGACGTGACATGTGATCTGACGCGTAATATGGCATCTAACATGCATCTTCAGGTTAAACCAATGTAAACATATGAAACAGCGCCCACTGAAGTGACGTGACATGTGATCTGACGCGTAATATGACATCTAACATGCATCTTCAGGTTAAACCAATGTAAACATATGAGTCAGCGCCACCAAAATGACGTGACATGTGATCTGACGCGTAATATGGCATCTAACATGCATCTTCAGGTTAAACCAATGTAAACATATGAGTCAGCGCCCACTGAAGTGACGTGACATGTGATCTGACGCGTAATATGGCATCTAACATGCATCTTCAGGTTAAACCAATGTAAACATATGAAACAGCGCCCACTGAAGTGACGTGACATGTGATCTGACGCGTAATATGGCATCTAACATGCATCTTCAGGTTAAACCAATGTAAACATATGAAACAGCGCCCACTGAAGTGACGTGACATGTGATCTGACGTGTAATCTGGCATCTAACATGCATCTTCAGGTTAAACCAGTGTAAGCATATGAGTCAGCGCCCACTGAAGTGACGTGACATGTGATCTGACGCGTAATGTGGCATCTAACCTGCATCTTCAGGTTAAACCAATGTAAACATATGAGTAGGCGCCCACTGAAGTGACGTTACATGTGATCTGACGCGTAATATGACATCTAACATGCATCTTTAGGTTAAACCAATGTAAACATATGAGTCAGCGCCCACTGAAGTGACATGGCATAGTAGAGACACGACACACGCCACGTCAGTGCCAGACGAGTGTTGCATGGCTCCACTTATTGTCACATGTTACATACAAGCTACTTCTTTTAACTCACCGGATATTTGTTAAAGATAAAAAACGTTCAAGTGACACACAAATGCTCAATTTTTTATCGTATTTTAAAATCGCAGATTTAATTTGTCTTAGTGGTAAGTAAAATTATTATTTTTCATTTTGTAAAATGACTGACATTTTTCTGGATACATATTTAACTCTTTAAAAATATTGAAAGCATCACATTTTTATAAAAATCTTTGCTCTCCAAAAAGGATGCACCCAAAAGCGTCGTTAAAATTCAATCATAACTATTGTATCTAATATAATTGACTCAATTCATTGAGGCCAAAGTATAATCGTCGTCAGAGACAAACCTTATTAGTTAATGAATTACTAATACATCATTCGGGTGTGCTTTGAGTCACACGTGAGTATCGTCCCTCATGTGTCACTGACATATATCTGCATGTGTCACGCCACTTTGGTGGGCGCTTATACCAGAGATTAAAATGTTTTGAAGATTCTAAAATGTTACTAGCCTTTGCATCCGGAGAAAATATGTAGAAAAATATATTATTACTTTCTGGGGTTTAAGAGTTGGCTTGGAACAACTAAGTTATCCCCTCTACCTCCTAGGTACGTCCATCAAGTACTGTACTTTGATTGTAAGGTTGGCGGGCGTCCATTCATCGGACGTAGAACACGGGCCTGTTGTTGGTTGGCTGCACTGGTCGATAGTTGTTTACGTCCATTCCCGTATATTCAGAAGTTAAATGGCGGAACTTGGACAACTGTAACAAAAATAAAAACACAAATTAAATGTATGTATGTTGTTTTTTTGTAGAAATAAACATCTGAGCTGATCTGATCAGAAACAGTGGACCCAATTATTATGAATACTATTATTATTGTTGTTGATAGGCTCAACGAAAGAATTGCTTACAATTTTATTTTTGTTGAAAATATTAGTAAAAAAATTATAAATTGTTGATACATTCCAAGACACCCTTTACAGATATTCAAGAAATGTTGATATCACCAGGTGAAGAAAATCAAACGCTACGTTTTTACGGGAGAAATATTTTATTTCCTTTGACCAAAATAACACAATTATTCTGATATAAAAACTGCAATAATACTCCCCCTAGCTCACGTTCCTTACACTTTCATCTTAAATGACCGTGATTAAACAATAATAATAGTTAACCGTACGCTTAAGTACTAATTACGCTAACGGGCTAGGAATTGGGAAGGTTGACTTTAGAGGAAGTGAACCCGCACTTGCATGGAGGGAGAGTGGAAAATAATTCAGGAAATACCACCCCAGTTCACCCGACCAAGATTTGAACCTCGATCTACCCGTTCTCGTCAGTTTAGCTTAACACAAAACTAGCGCATTAGCCAACTACTCCACCGGGGTGGGTGTGAATGGCAGTTAGCAATGATGTTTTCTAAGAATTGAAATAAAAGCGTGTTAGTGAGGGGGTCGACCTGTTGACGGGATATAGGGAGTGGCTTGTCTGAGATGATCCACGTGACGACCTCACTGCAAGGAGGCGTGGTGAGCGAGCCCAGGTACGTGATGTAGTCCTTAGAGAAGGTCTCCTCCAGCACCCCTAGAGGGAACGTCCCTGGGAGGGTTGTCCGGAGCTGCGACCCTACTACAGCTCCTAGAGAGTACAGCAGCGGGTTCAACGAGGGGTTGTTTCGTTCACTCATCTGTGAAAGTTGTAAAAAGCACGTGGGGGAGGTTATAACTTAGGATTATTATTATTAATATTATTATTATTTTAGGGTATACAGGGCTTAGCACGCACTATATATATCCCAAGGCCACAGAAAAACATACACTGAGCCCACAACCTCCAGGTTAAAATGACTGGGCTAAAACGATTCACTTTTTAAATGGTTTTATTTGAGAGCAGAAAAATTGTCTTCTAGTGTCGATAAACCGGCGTTAACAAAGTTAGGTTCAGGTAGCGGCCCCACCCTCTTCTTATAAACCAACCCCACCCGTCTCCCCCAAACAAGCCATTTCAAACTTAAAATTACAAAGAAAACTTAGAATACAATTGTCCTTTTTGTGTGTGTGTGTGTTCAAGCGATTGTTTGCAAATTGTCTAGTAAATAGCCTTCCAATGTGTTCGACTATTTACAGTAGACTCGCGGTTATCCGATCCCCACTTTTCCAAGGCTCCATTTTAACCGAGGCACTTATTCTGTCAAAAATGTCCAATTTTAACACAATATTATTTTATAGAATAGTTAAATATTTTATACGATAGCTTTTACTTCAAATTATATATAAATATACCGTATTAATATAACTACATAGTATAAAGTATTGTTCACAATACTTTTATACAATACTGTAGCTAAATGCACACTTACAAACAATATACACAAATGCAGTATGTTCTAGTATTTATAACCAATAAATCCTACACGCTCCGTTACATTCGAGTTGTTTCCGTATCCGAGATAGGTTCGGTCCCAATTACCTCAATTAATCTCGAGTCTACTGTACTTGTCTGAAAAGGTTTGTTCATTGAAAGATGGTAGAGGAGTATAGGGAGGGGGGGGGATTTCTGGTACCTAAGCGCTTGGAAACTTGATCTCCAGCTTGAAACTAGCACTCCCCAGTGCCCAAGGACTCAACTAGGTAGTTCAAGGAGCGCAGCGAAACTCGCGTAAGGCTGAGTAAGTTAACTGATATTTCCTTGTCTGTGCCCAAGGCACAGGATAGATGGACAAAATTTAATAAGCAATTATTAGAACCCGCATGAAGAAAGGATGAAGAAAAATAATATTAAAATCACCCTTAGTGAACGCGGTTAGTATTAAAGCTCTGCCCGTTGGGTCAAAGCTAGAAGATAAAGTTTATAATAGTTTGTATAAAAACCAAGTCTCAATTTGTGGTGGGTGAATTAATCATTTTAAATGCACGAAGTTTTAAATATAGTGACATTTGTATAAGAAGGGCCTTATCTGAAAAATATAGGAGCTACCTTATCTAATTTAACATATTCATACGTCAAGTCATTAGAACTGAGGCTGTATTTTTTTAACTATTAAGAATACAGTGTCGAATACCTAAAAAATAACACTAATATTATGGTAAAATGTTACCAATGTTGACTGTAACAAAATGTGTTTTGTACTTTTTAAAAGGCCCTTATTATTAAAATTGGACTCTAACTAGCATTTGTAACATAATTCTGTCCTAGTCTGTAATACCACATTTACATATACTTGAGATTGGCGTCTGACCACCTCTGCGATCCAGTCGTCAGAGCTCCTGGACACAGATCCAAAGGTACCGGGTTCAATCCCCAGCGCTTCCAGATTTTTTCTGTGAAACATTTTGTCTGGGACGGGATAAAATATGAGTGTAGATGAGTAGCGACTTGAATAAGTAAGTAGCGGCTCCGGTCTATAAAACTAAGGCCTTGGCGGCCTCTCTGTCGGTCTAGCTCGATGGTAGGCTCAAGACAAGGATATTTTTGTTAATATGCGTCTTGTTATAAATTATGTCCTAAAGTTGAGGGTTATATAAGTGTTAAAATGTACTCTCTAAAAGCACCTGTCCCTCGACTGACCTCAAAGAGGAAAGAGACAACCGCCAGACCATCTTCAAAGTGAGACGCTCTGTCCTGACTGCCGTATTCTTGTCTGTAGTGGACCGCGTGCATTTCCATCGGGAAGCTGGAACAAGGATAAAATACCATCAGGGCTCAGTTGAAACACGTTCATCTTACTCTTTTTTAGAGTCTCATTTATCTGTGACAGTGGCTGAGCAGTCCAAGGAATTAAACTTGTGGTGCTTAGGTAGATATTTGGTCCAAAAAGTGATTATGATACTGAGTAGTGGAGGAGGTTTTATAGTGATGAGCTACATACCCTGTACTCATCACAAGGCATTGTTAGGATATTCAAATTTTGAAGATTGCGATGCACATAATATGCAGCGTGAATAGAAGTATCTAGAACCATGTTCAGGGTACTTACTGGCAAACCCAATGTGAAGAGATCATTGGGAATACCTAGACGCGGATGGGAGGATAACATTAGAATGTACCTGAAGTGATAGTATGTAATGAGGTGGACTGGATAAAACTAACTCAACATAGGGATAGGTAGTCAGCAGACCCGAATGGGATTCAAACCCTGATATCCCCATCAGCAGGCCAGTCTAATACGAGAGTGATGCCTTAGGCCACTCGGCCACGAGAGTGGTTAAGATGCAAAGTTATCAATTGTAAATTTCACTTAACCTGAAAGGTAGAAAACTTACCTTAACGGGTTACACTATGTTGTATCTTATAATTTAGGTATATGCTGTCAAAGTAGGACTGCTACCTCTCAGGGTAAATGAATTGTAGGCCCTGATTTTTAAAGGAAGCCCATTTTCAACCACCAACATTGATTTAAATTCACTAAAGTTTGACATTGTATAAATAAGTTTTATTTAATTTATTAATTTAAAAGTTTTCAAAAGCTTCCAATAATACTTTCTTGTGGATTATTGTATAATTTCTCTTTACATTATCAACTAAACGAACTAAGAATATAAATTTGGAATATTCTTATTCACGCCATTACGGGATACATTATTTTCAAATTTTCAAGTAACTGGCTTCCCATGAAAATCAGACTGTACATGTCTTACCAAAGACAATATTTGGGTGACATGAATAAAGGTAAAATTAAGTCGATAAAGAGTATTTCGTCCTTCAAGTTACCTGACATTGTTGACGGTGTGCTCACTGCCGGTGTCGTCCCGTGCCCCCCAATGGAAGTGGATCTGAGAGAAGATGTATTTCCCTGTCAGTGGTCCCCCGGATATCGAAGGGGTCACCTCTCGATCCCAAACCCCCTTCAGTTCCACTAGAATGATACGAGCAATGCGAGTTGTAACTTCACTTCATTACCGGAAGTCGGGCGATGTTTATGTCAATCCGCGAGAAGCAGCAAGCTAATAGATCAGCGTCCCTCATCAAGTCTGGAGCGCTGAGACGCGTAGCAGAAATCCGCGAGAAGCAGCAAGCTAATAGATCAGCGTTCCTCATCAAGTCTGGAGCGCTGAGACGCGTAGCAGACGTCCAGAAATCCCAGCCACATTCAAGAAGTGGTTCGATTTTTCAAAATAAAGCTCCCACAAAAATAAAGGAGAAAGCTACCAACAAAAGATTAAAAACTTAAACATATATTTTTAATTATTCTAATAAAATTCTGTAACAGATAAAATTAGCTTATTTTGAAAGACGTTTCACGTGAGATATTTCCATTTGGGGATCAAAGAAAATGTTTATCAACATATAGTTATGGTGAGGAGAGGTAGCACTCACGTACCAATAGTTGGAGGGTAATTTCAAGATTGTGCTCCTAGCAGTGCCGTGTCGTGTAATCATGCCAGGTTGAACAGAGCTTGTTAAAACTGTACCTTTTAAAATAAGTTATCAACCACTAGGTCCCCATTTGACCAATCATCCAAAGGTTTTCTAAATAACTCGCATGAGAATGTAGTCTCATACATATTTGGCCAATAAGTGTTTTACTAAGTGATAACAACAATTTAATATACAACTCAGCCAACATTCACTTAACCAAGTTGGAAACAGTGTGGTGAAAAGGAATTGTTGATCAACTACTGTTGAATACCTATGAATCTACTCTTCCATTTTTCACAATAAGGCTAGTTGTCCACTAGCTGCGTTTTGGTCAGAATTAATTCGCCAGATATAGGAAGAAACCAATTCTTCAGATTTCGCATCTGTTGATCATGTACTGGAAACTAATGTATCAGATGCGAATCATTCAACCATGATCTCATTTCTGGAAACAATCGTGTAATGGAAAATATAATTCTTTTAGAAAATGTGTGTCTAGTTTGAAGGTGACTGAATCGAAATAGAAGAAATTGTTCAATTAGTTATATATTAGCGAGAAAGAATGCATTTGGGAGAATTCGATGATTTATTTGATGATTTAAAAAAAGACAAAAAATGTTTGATTATTATCGAATGAATCAAAATACATTTTAAATGCCACTAGCCCATCAATAGTAAAATTTATAGATTTTCGTGAAAGCTTTCCACCAGAATAATGTCTCAGTGTGACAATAAGGTAAATTATACAATAGTTGCAAAAATAAGCTCTATTTAATTTTATTCATAAGAACACAATAATGACATTGTAACTTGATTAAAATGTGAAAAATACTCTTGTAGAGACTGGTTTCACAATTGGGTATTTAAATGGAGAGAGATTTCACTATTTGTGAAGGATGCTGGAGATGGTAGTGGTGTGGGTGGTGATCCTTCAGTTAAATAATTTGATGATGCACTTGGAGGTCCCTGAGAAAGCGTATGCTATCGAAACTCTTCCCTGTGAATATGGCATTCTTTATGCCAATTCTTCTTCTTCAATAAAGACTTGCTGCAGTTTATTCCGAAAATTAACAGTTTTCGGTTGTTTGGCACACACTTTAGATAAGGCAGGAGACTAATTAAAAACTGGTGCTCCCAATCTTCCTTCAGTTGAACTTTTCCGGCAAGGATTTTTAGCTTGTCCTGTATTTCGAGGAATTGGTCATCCACAGATTGTTTTCATAATTTTTTACGCCTATAGATGCTAGTTTTATCTCGTTGCGGAGTTTCTTTACTTCTAGGTATACTCGATGGGGATAGTTTCATGCGGGACTGATTCTTGAGAGCAAACATTGTTAGGTGTCTCCAATAATAGGTTTATTTCATTCACTGATTCAGAGGCATTATTGCTTGCACCTTTTTCTGGTGATAAATTCCCATGGAGCTTCCTTCGCTCAATAGTATCAGAAATTTATAATATGCCCATGTGTAATGGATTAAAGATTTCGGCTGTAGTAATGACGTAACTACAAAAAGTTGTAGTATTCCATGGTTAAATAAATAATTGTTATCGATATGACTGTAATTCTTCCTTTGTCTACTCAATTTCTTGTTGTTTGGGACCTACCATCAGCATTCATTTCTTTAGCAACTTCCTTCCATAACTTTCCTTGTATGTCCCTCATGTGATAATTTTTATCCCTAATGTCCCAAAGAGACGTTCGTTCACTTATCAAAATTATACGTTTCTCAACATCTATGTGGAATACGTCCTGAGTTCTGTACTTCTCAATAAAAAAATTCAGAATAACTGCAAAGAATCCCATCTCTTCTGACTAATTGTATTACATAGTGTGGAGATAAGGACGTATTACACATAGATGTTGAGAAACGTATAATTTTGACATAAGGGAATTTTTATCCGGAGTAGTATTCCAGAGGTAAGATTATATTGTGTACAAAAAATATTTTTATTTGCACATTTATTGTGAGCATAAACATGTTTTGAATTTATTTCTGATAACATATGCAGAACTGGTGCCTTTATTTTCGCCTAGTGTACCAAATATACTGTTTTCCAAATGTGTTTGTTGGAAAGTAGATGAGGCTACTTGCCCTTCACTTTTTACTTTCTCGCTATCTTACAGGTATGGAAAATATTGTGACCGTCAAAAAAATTCAATTCGAGGTTTTGATGAATCTCAAAATTTCATTACCCCCCCCCCCCCCCCCCNCCCCCCCCAATCCAAAAAGTCTTTTTTGAATTTCCGTTTGTCTGTATATACCTCCAACTAGAGCCTAAACTTTTTTACCGATCGGGCTACAACTTGGTATCTAGGGTTTTCATAGGGTTGTTCCAAGGGATTTTTGTAATTGGATATCCAACCCTATAATTAAGGGTAGTTTACTGAAAGTAAAAAAGAGAAAAAGTCGATTTTCTCAAAATCGGCTCCAACGATTTTGATTTAATTTCTAAACATTTATAAATATTCCAAACAAAATGGATTCCTTCAATATTTAGGCAAAATGACTTTAAGGCCTCCGGCCTGATGCGTAAATTTACTTTTTATATAATATCGCCTAAACTATTTGAGATATGCAATTACTTATCGTTACAAATATGTAGGTCTCTTGATAATACAAATATTTTATTGATTTTATTTAATCCGTAATTAAAGTCAAACGTAAAAATCATTTGTCTACTCTCAGATCCTAGTTTATTCCAGGACAGACACACTCACCAGTATGACCGTTGTTGGAGAGAGTCATGTTGACGGGATATGTCCAGTAGTTTTTCCATATGAGAGGTTTCGAACCTGACAAGTGGAACATTGTCTTGGACTCCAAGTTGATGGGAGACTGCCTGTAGCCTCCACACTCTGGATAATCCAGGGGCCAAACATCTGGGCCTGTAACAAACAATTAGTGTACAATATTTGGAGGGCTTTCTTGGACTCTAGATTGAATAGAGACTGTCTGGAGCCATTCGCTGAAAATTAGTGTTGAATTGTTTAATTAATTTGGGAAGTGCTATTGATTAAGAGTTTATGATTACAGAATATTATTATTATGAGTATTTATATTTTTATTATTAATATTATTATTATTATTATTGAGTGTTCTGTCTTATGACAGGTCCATTCCTTTTGTCAGTAAACTTAGATTGCCAATGCACCCTGGCCTCTGCCTTCTCCTTCAGCTACCAGAATTTTCTTCTTTGCTTGAAGTCACCCAATATTTGAATTCTCCTTCTTCCTAAACTCCTCTTTCCCTCAACCTTGCCTTCTATCACGTCGTGTGGAAGACAGGTTCTTCTAAGGATGTGTCCGATACAGTTTGCTTTGAACCGAGGAATCGCATCCAAAATTGTTCTCTTCTTAACCTCTTATAATGCCCCGCGATTGGGCACCAATTATAGTGATACCGGATTTCATACTGATGATACGGATGTGGACTCTTGTATGCCCTACTGTTGAGCAGTAATTATAGCGGTACCTGGTTTTATGATGATGATGACGACGCTTACA
The DNA here is from genome assembly GCA_902141385.1 of Timema californicum. NCBI lineage: Eukaryota > Metazoa > Arthropoda > Insecta > Phasmatodea > Timematidae > Timema > Timema californicum. Next base: position 41,733 of record CABFOW010003381.1, read on the forward strand.
TGCCTAACTGCGCACTTATCACACGGCTATGACGATCTGATTTTACCTATGTCTCACTGTAGGAATACTAATTGGTCAATTGTTGAAATTAGAAGAGATTTAACACTGTACATGATTTACTTTGTCTATTTCACATTCATGGTTGTAAAATTAACATTAAAATGATACAGTTTTTGTTCATTTACGGACTGACTCGGAGCGCCAGATATATGCAATTCAAAATTATGTTTTTATGTGATATTACTAGTTTTTTGTGTGGATTTATACGCGCAAGCTGCTTATATATGACCTGCCCCTTGCTCCTTGGACTCCTTGTCACTAGTGTAAAAACTAACAAATAGGGGAACTCCTGGCAACCTGAAGTTGTGAAGGCTGGCTTCCTATTGGGTAAAGGGAGCAAGCATGTCACATGATTTTCAAATATAACGGAGTTGGTCTTTTAAAGAAAGAAAGTTTTAGAACGTAATACAATGACATTATTTCTGAAAACGCATGATTCACCATGGATGAAGTATTAAAAGAAAATTTTACATACAGTTCCTTAAAGAAAAATACACTTCACCCATGACTTTTTGAATATATGAGAGGGGTCCAACACAGTATGATTACGCACACACTTTCCTTTGGATTTCTTCATTCATCACCCTATACGCCCACCTTATTTCAAGGCTATCCATCTTCCTAAAAGTCCAAGTTCCTAATCCATACAGTACGATGCTCCAAATGTAGAATATCATCAGTTTCTTACTCTTTTCAAAATTCAACTTGCTGGTCAGCAGTAACATCTTCTTGTTGAAAGCTTTCTTGTCCGTGGAATCCTCGACATAATTTCTTTGGTGCAGTAGGCATCCTTTGTCATCAGATTTCGCAGGTATTTGAAATGCTCAAAGTTTTCCTACCCCTGGTTTTAAATTTTGATTTTCAGTGGCTCTTCATTTTTTTTAAATCACCAGTAAAAACTCGGATAAAATAATAAATAAACTTATTTTAGTTCAATTTCACAAATATAGAATACATACACTATCATTTTAAAAAACAAGATAATCCCAAATACAGACAAAAAAGTTATTAAATGTGAAAAAAAAATTGAAGATTAACACGTGAGTATATACTGCAATATCAAAAAGTAACATGCAGCACTTATGAAAATAATTAATTAAACTCTATTGAATACAACTAAATAAAGGACAGTTAGTTTACTGCCACCTTGGTAGCCATAGACACCAAATTATTTTTCTCGACGACATAATAATTAATATCTACGATCAACACATTGATTGAACACCTACCATCGTGGAGTATCTCAAATCATAGTCATATGTTCTTACATCTACCCTGTTACAGTCCAGTTTCTATATATATAAAAAAACATATTTAGAAAATAAAACATATCTTTATGACCAAAATTTGTAATATTCTACAATGTTACTAATGTTATTTTATAGGTATTTCTAAGATATATCGAAAGTGACAACTGCAGATCACTGACTTGACGTGTGACAACGTGAAAGTAGATCTAGTATTTTTTTTTCTGGCTGTCAAATAAGGTTATCCCTGTGACAATAAGACACAACATCCACGATCAACACATAGAATAGCCACCTACCATCGTGGAAAGAATATCCGAACGCTCTTTTGGGCGGTCTTTGACTGATAGACAGTTTCTTCTCTGGTTGATGCAGGAAGACAAGCATCGGTTGAGTGGAGCTACCGATCCAGACATTATACCAGCTCATAGCTGGGCCCACAGTCATACCTGAGACAGGGGGTTTATACATTAGTTACTGATATTGTTTATTGATCAATAATCCTAAGTCAGGCCCTACAACATAATGTATAGATAGTACAATTTAAAAAATCTATATTGTATCCTTTTTATTAAAATGTTAAAAATGTAGGCTATTTAAAAATAATGTTTATGTTGTCCTGTTCCCAAAAGTATATCTTATTATACAGTATATCCATTTATTTCAGCAGAATTATTTGTACATTCACCAAACTTTTAAAATGTTAATAAGATAAATACTCTTGACACCTTAGCTCAGTCGGTACTGTGTCTGTCAAATGAACTAAGTTTCCCGGGCTCGATTCCCAGCATTGCCGACAAATTTATTACTAGCGAAATGTTGGTTTACCCTTTTACAATTATGAATTAACGGATGGGAACTGGATGTTGTGCCTGTCCTAGTCTTAAGACAAATTTTAAGCCATATGAAGCTACGACAGGCCTAGCAAGCATTTAGTGGAAAATATATAGCTTGAATTAAAAAAGTTTAAGGTAAGCACTTTAAGGTAAAAATAATAATTATTTGTTTATGGAATTTAGGATTTTTTTTAAGATAACACTATTTGCAATACAATATTTTAAAACACGTGTCTTAAAAATAGATTTGAAACCTGGAACGGTTTTGTACGAGACTGCTCTATCGATTGAACCATCCATACAGGCCTGTAGTAGTTCTAATACTACCTACAAGAGTACACTACATGTGTTTTAAACAAGGATTTGAAACCTGGAACGGCTTTTGTACGAGACTGCTCTATCGATTGAACCACCCATACATGCCTGTAGTAGTTCTAATAATACTTACAAGAGTGCACTAAAGTCTGTTCAGCGTAGGAATTGTTTTCTGAAAGGCTTTTTTCCCTACCAGAAATCTATTATATAGTAGGATATTGGTAGGACAAAAGACCTTCTAGAGAGTAATTCCTACCGTGAATGGAGTATACATGTGTTTTAAACAGGGATTTGAAACCTTGAACGGCTTTTGTACGAAATTGCTCTATCGATTGAACCATCGATACAAGCCTATAGTAGTTCTAATAATACCCACAAGAGTGCACTAACGGGAATGTTAGTGACTTGATTTAGGATTAACGATGTACTGTGGATCAGTGATATTTATCCCTTTTTGCTAGCGTACCACCCGATTTAATTTATTTTCAACTTTGTAGCCTCAAATTTTTGTTACATTATGCAAGTTATACTTATTCTACAAACTAAATCTAATATAGATAATGTAAATTACATACAAAATAATGAAATATATACTTGGTACAGACACGTAATCATCCTATAAATTATTATTCAAATAAACATACTTCATAAACGATTCAAAATCAAATATACTTGGGGGGTCGTGATATAAGGTAGGTATTATCGCAGTTCTTATACAAACAATATAAACGTATAGATTATGTGTATAAACATAGAAATCACAACAGTTTTTGAATGGTATTTGGCAAGATCATTGAGGGATTTGAAAAAGAGCGTTTACTTTTAAAAAGTGTTTTCCTCAAATGAAGCCATTCAGAAAACTAATGATATTACTAGATTTGAAAAGTTAAACTGAGGCACTATATTTTAATCATTTTAAACGAAAAACAGTTTTGCTATACAAACTGCATGAATATTTACCTTGACTAGATTTCCCTTACACACATCCCTCCCGTAAATAATGCAAAAACAAATGATTTTATTAGAAATTATTGGCAATTTAATGGGCTAACACCCCGCTTAACTTTAATATAATTCACTGGTCTTAGTAGCATCATTTCTTATTAACATTTCAGGCTATAAGAATTACACTAGTTAGTCAACGGGAGGAAGGATGAATTTAGAGAAAGTCTACCCGCATTTGCGTGAAGGAAGAAGGGAGAACAGTTTTGTAAAATCCTCCCTCAGTAGACCTGACCGGGATTTGAACCTGGATCTTCCAGTCATCGACAGTATAGTCTATTGCGGGATTAGCGCATTAGACAATACGTCCACCGAACTAGGTTTAGTCTTAACAAATCTATAGTAGCACACATCATCAAACACAAACACATATCAATCTTGAAGCTTTCATTGTCACATACAGCTTTAACAGGTGTTCTTATTTCTCTCCTCGGTGTTTTAATTGAATATAAAAGTGACCCACTTCGGTGACCGCATGGTCTAAGACGCCACTATAACAATATACTAGACTGCCGATAACGGGGAGATTGTGGCTCAAACCCAGTCGTGTGAACTTAGGGTATTTTTTCCTAAACGGTCTCCCACTCCCTCTTTCCACGCAAATGTGGGTACACTTCCCCTAAATTTAGCCTTATTTATCCCTAGCCCATTAGCGTAATTAGTATGTGAGCGTATAGCCTGAATGGGTAGTGAGACGCGATGCTAAAAAAATATATGTAAAAAAATAATTCGCTGACAAAGCTACCGCGATTGTCATAAAATCATACACGTGATAATTTTATAAATCAACCATATTTTAAATATCTTCTAAATTATAAATAAAAATATTGATGGTCTTTCTTAATTTAGAAATAATTATGAGCTTATTTAATCTAAATAACTATTTTTAAACATCAAAAAGATTACATTTTGTCGGAATGCGCCCCTGGCAGCTTCGCGCCTCGGCAACCGTCTAGATTTAACTAATGAAGGACGCCAAAAAAAAAAAAATACTGGCGCCCTCATAAAAGTTCTTACACTAATGTAATGAAAAGTCAAAAACCACAATTAAATTTTACGAGCATAAAAGTATATAAAAACAGACGGGAAATATCACAAGTTCTGGCTGTCTCTTTGAACTTTGAAAAAAATATGGCCATTCTTATTACAAATAAATAAATAATATTCTAAAACGTCCTCACGAAGCTTGAGACTATAGCGGAGCCCAATGGCTCCCAGGAGAACGATTTGAATAACTCCGGTCTAATGGTTAGTATATTATGTATACAGTATTGTAGTTTGTAGCCACTCACCCCAATCGACGTATGACGTTGCATTGTGACCAGAAATAAACAGCAGTAAAGCAGTCAAGACCAGAAGACTCGTCATCGTAGGCCTGCAAAGAAGCATGTATTAATCTAACAAATATACTACAAATATAGAAACAAATTTATTTAACATAGTGGTCTTAGAAATAAGTGCTTGCCTCAAGACACGACGTTCGTATGTTCCAAACTCAGCTTGGGGTCGACGGTATTTTTCTTTAGTGATAAAAAATAATCCGATATCACAGCTACTATCGGGGGAAAAGTAAAGCCATCGGAATCATGTCCGATTGTGGCATGTAAAATGGAATGTAAAATTGGTAAAACCTTTCGCTAACGCTGATATAAATTATTTTGTACTGATATAATCCGTTGGTTTTAGAAAGTGCACGTAAAATACCACAATAAAACCAAACAAAAATCCATTCAAAACCTTTATCATGTATTATAAATAATACATTAAAGCCCACATTGGCTCAACGTATCACTCTTTTGCTATAATGTATAGCTGGTGAAAGGTGGGATCGGGGTTTGACCCCCGGTTAGTGTACTGAGGTTTTTTGTTCCTAAATAGTTTGTCACTCTCCCTCTCTAAGCAAATGCAGGTACATTTCCTCTGAGACTCTTCCTTCTCCCTATTCCATTAACGAGAGTTACGGGTACTGGTGGAGGGGGGAGGAGGAACTACGTAGAAGCATGATGTAAGGAGTGTACAAAATACTTTTTGTTAATCTCTAAACATTCCCAAAATCAATTTTTAATTTATTTTTGCGTCTTTGCTAACATAAATATGAACTATATAACCCTCATTATGAAAATAGGATATGACAATAACCTAAGATAGTTATTTGTATACCAAGGTTAGCCAAAATCTGTGTGAATCAATATTTTGGTACCTGCCTCAGTGGCCGCCTGGTCTACGGCGTCAATCTGAAAATAGACTAGAATGCCAATGACGAGGAGATTGGGGTTCTATCTCAATTGGGTGTACTGGGGGGGTGCGGGGTGTTTCCTAAATTATTTCTCCCTCTCCATTTACGCAAATGGAGGTACACCTCCTCTAAATTCAACCTTAATCATTCCTAGCTTATTAGCGTGATTAGTTCATATATATATATATATATATATATATATATACTTATATATATATATATAACCCAAACGGATAGTAAAACGTGCTATAGAAACAAACATTTTGGTTATTATTGGCAAATTTGCATTGTATTTTTGCGCATTTCAATTCTAGCTTTCCAAAATAGGCAGTTTGTATTTTGTATGTGTTACCTCAACATACCAAATTCATAAATGTAGGGCAGCGTTGTCGGAGACGTGAGACGCACCGAGGGAGACCTACCTCTAGTCTAACCCACATCGGTGGCCGCGTGGTCTAACGCGCTACTTTCGTGTTAAACTAGACTGCCGAAGGCGGGGAAATCGGGGTTCGATCCCAGTTGGACTCACTGAGAATGGTTTTCATACATGTTTTCCCACTCTTCCTCCACGTGAATGTGGGTGCACTTCATCTAAATTAAACCTTCCCAATCACTAACACATCAGTGTAATTATTGCATAGGCGTAAAACACAAACGAGTACAAATACGTGGTGAAAAGTAGTATTAGCGTGGAGATAAAATGAGATAACAACCCTCCAAATACACCTAGCTGGTATTGCAATTGAAGGGTACAAGGGAAAAAGGAGGAAAGTCACATTACATACATTTTCCAAGACAACTTTTATACTATATCAAACCTCATAATACTTACTTAAATACTTTTTAAAATTAATTTAAATGTAACAGAGACTTCTTTTAACCATAATTCAAAGTGCATAAAAAAGATGGCTGCACTAACTCAATCTAAGTTAAAATTGAACTTTACCCATTCCTCCCTTACCATTTAGTTAAAAATTAACCTATAACTAAAATTAAGGATATGCCAGCTCAATTCTTAATTACCTCTCTCTGATTGTGTTTTGATTTGTTCTTAGATATTTAAGAGTTTTAACAAATTCTCAATATATATAAATTAATATAGTTCCTATAAAAATTGTATATAATCTTTAATTTTGGTAAAACCTTGCACCTTTTATTTAAAAAAATATAAATTTTGTTACTAAGCTAGAATGTTATTAAAGATCAAATGTTATAAAATAAAAACATTTTGTTTGTGTTCTGTTATTGATAGGTATTGATATTATCTTTCAAAGTGAGAGCCACCAGACCTTATAACTTGACGTATGAATACGTGAAACTAGATCTAGTTCACTTTTCTAAATGTCAGATAAAGCTTCCTAAAGAAAACTGGACCATACTCATCCATACCATAGTGAAACCATTTTATAACCGACCCATCACTACTTAAAAAGGTTTTGCAGTTCTGATACAAAATAATGAAAGCCTTCTGTTATTTACTTGACTTTACCAAATGTTGCTGTCGGAAGTGTGATTCTTTGGTTTTTGAAGCAGTTTCCCGTCAGCATTAGAAATAACAACGTTCTCACTATCAAAATAGTTAAATGTCTCAAAATACGAAAGTTCCATGGAATTTTAGGCTAGCTACCATATTACAAAGATACTTTCATATCCATTAGAGAGCTATTAACCCTAATGGTCGATTTAGAGACATGGAAGATTTTTCTATTAATGTATTTTTAAGAAACCTTTTGAACCGCTTTCATTTGGCCATTTTAAAATCGTTAAATTAACCAAAGCGATAAGTTTACTTTTGAAAAGAAAATTACACCAGATAGTGGATAAGAATATTTGAAAAATCAAAGTGTTTTCTTTCCAATGTGCTAAATATGATTGTCTCGTGCTTTTCTTTAGCACCGCGTCTTACTAACTATTCGGGTTACTAATTACGTTAGTGGGTTAAGAATGAGGAAGGTTTTATCTAGAGGAAGTGTACCCTAAATTGCGTGGAAAGAGAGTGGGAAACTCTTTTGAAAAAATCTACCCTTAGTACACCTGACCGGAATCGAACCACGATCTTCCCGTCATCAGCAGTCTAGTCTATTGCGAGAGTAAAGTCTTAGACTACGCGGCCACCGAAGTGGGGTCTCATACTTAACATTTTCGCACCTTTACTCTAATACGAGAAGGATAAGAAAGGTAGAATTTAGAGAAAATGTACCCGAGATTTAAATCCGGCCCTTAACCTCACTGTCAGAAAACTTGACATTTTTGTTCTCTTACCCACCAGGGCGGGTAGCTACAGTTCGATTTTGATAGCAAGGAATATTTTCTACAGTTACAAAAGCTCTAATGTATTCATGAGTCAAGTCATGTGTTGTTCAACTGTCACTTATGATAGATATTATCAATACCTATAAAATAACACTAATAATGTAGTACAATATTGTCGAATTTGACCACAAAAAACTATGTTTGTATTTTATAAAAGGTCCTTTCTATGAAAATTGGACCATAGCTATATTATTTCTTAATTAGAAAAATAACACATATGCTATTTTTTTGAATCGTTATCTCCAACTCATTTTACTGGTTAAATAATAATGTCGACGATAAGATTCCTTAACTAAATTGGTAGCACGTCTCCCAACTGAGCTTAAAGACATGGTTCGATTACCGAAATGGTTGATAAAAAAAATTGTCGGCAAAAGGACCGGGTGTTGTGTCTAATATATATTTAAGTGAGTTTGTTAATCGCGTGCTGATATATTCAGTTGATTAATTAGGTGCATTTTAAAAATCTTATATATAATTTGATAAGCCCGTTTCCGCTAATAGAAATTACGAATAAACTACTGAAAAATATTGGAAAACGAACACTCATTTTAACGGTTAGGAGTCCAGGAAGTCGAGAAAAATTGCAGTTTTCCACGAAAACCCGATTTTCACAGAGAAATTTCAGTTTTTCATTATTTGTTTGATCACCATGGAAACCGTATTTGCTGCATGGCTGTAAATCTCTAAATAAAATAAATTTATTTGGTCCAAACACATTATTATTATTATTATTATTATTATTATTATTATTATTTAGCACCGCATCCTACTACCCGTTCGGGCTATACGCGGTCTAAACACATCACATTTTTCTCTTTTGATGAATATTTCTCTTTGTATGCTGGTTATAACACATCTAAATTGAGAGTCCTAGACTGGGGAAGCATTTATTTTTTATTAGAATGTTTTGATCGTGTTTCGCATTTAAATCAAAAATATTGAGCTTTATTCAAAAATTAAAAGGTTAATTGTAAAGTTCGTGAAAATATTGTCTACGTTTTGTTTCGCGAATAATAAAATAATGTTTGAATATGTTCAGGTGTGTATTATAGGCTCAAAAACGATCTTTTATAATAATATTTAGCACCGCGTCTTACAATCCGTTCGGGTTATACGCTTTAAGTACTAATTACTCTAAAGGATTAGGAATTGGGAAGGTTGAACTAAGGAAGTGAACCCGCATTTGCGTGGAGGGAGAGTGGAAAACTATTTAGGAAAAACCACCCCCAGTTCACCCGACCGAGATTCGAACCTCGATCTCCCTGTCCTCAGTGGTTGAGCTCAACACGACAAGCGCGCTAGCCAACTACGCCACCGAGGCGGGTAAAATGATCTTGAATAATGTTAAAAATAATAGCAATTTTAACTATCTGAGTTTTGCTGTTCATCTTTTTCAAATAATTTGTTTTTATGTTCATTTTAGAAAATAGTAACACAATACAAATACATTAGTTAAGCTACGTTTTCATTTTACCACTTAATTTTAAGGATATGATATCTAAAAGTAATGTTTTGTGTACCTAATCTATTTTTTCACATTCTTACAAATACGGTGGGCTCAGTTATGTTTCCATGTTGATATTTAATTTTGAGGGATATTTAAAAGTACTGTAATGTGAGTACCACATCTACATTTTCGCATTCTCTCTCTTTATCGGACTCTCACGCTCTCAAACTCTCTCCCCTCACACACACACACACACACACACACGAACACACACACAATCTATAAAACTCTCTCTCTCTCTAATATAATCTTTTCTCATTCACTCTCACACATTCTATCTCTCTCACACTCTCTACCCTCATATACACTCTTTATCACCCAACTTATCTCACACTATCTTTACTATACTCTCTCTTAAGCTCTTTCTCAAATGCTCTCTCTTTCAAACGTTCTATCTTTTTAACGCTCTCACACAAAGCTCTCTGTCTCTCAAACTTCCTTTATCTCAAACTCTTTCTATCTTAATCTCACCATCTCTATCTCAAACTTACTATCTCTATCTCAAACTCACTCTCTTAATTTATCTCTTTAACTCTCTCTAATTCTCTATCAATCTATATTTCTCTCTCTAAACTTATCTCCACCTCTCTAACTTTCTCTCTCACACGCCCTCACATTTTTTCTCTTTTTTTACACGATATTTCTTCCAAAATTTTACACTTTCTCTTTCTCACACAACACACACACACACTACCACACTTTATCATGCATTCTTCCAGAGATCGTCTCTTTCTCTCTTTCCCTTTCTCTCACACACTCTTCTATTCACACACACTCTTTCCCTCTTATCCCCGTATTTCTCTCTCTAACACATACACATACTCTTACTATCACTCGCTCACACTCTCTCAATCTCCCTCGATTGCTCATTCTCTGTCTCTTACACTCACTTTCTCACAAACACTCATTTTCACACTGATCCACACACTTACACAATCAAACACTCAAACACTTAAACTCTTATTTTCACTACTACATTTGATCATTTTCTCCATCATACATATTAAATATAATTTGATAGGCCCGTTTCCAGTAATAGAAATTACGAGGAAATGACTAGTCCATCTGTACAATCATTCTTGGTTCTCATCACTATCGAAACCATGATTTGTAAATATCTGTATTAATATTGGTAAATAAAATATTTGTCTTTATTTAAAAGTAATATCAGCTCAATAATTATCTGAGTGGTTTGGTGCAACGAATAGATAGAGATCTGGGAGAGGGATCATTTTAAAGTTCACATCGGGGCGTAAAGGGGGAAAATATACGTTTTTATTCAAATTACGAGTACATACCGAATACTAAATATGTAAGTAAAGTTGATATCCTTTGACAAGTAAAATTTTCACTCAAATGAGTGAGGGCTTATTATATATATCCTTACCGAATAAAAAGTTTAAAATACATTTCAGTGCAATAATCTGCAGCCATCGCTGCAACGACCTACTAGTATATTTGAGCTATAGAAGTATCCAGGGGATGTTGTCGGAGGGGGTAGGTAAAAAGGATCCTTCAAGTGTAAATCTAATAATTATTCAAACCAATAACAATTTTAATAATAATCATTTAATTAAAGAGAGTACTTGTAAGAAAAAACACTATTGTAATCAACAAATTTGTATTTTTTATGTAACCATAAAACCAAAAGTCGCTCACAATAAAAGTAATAAATACGGTATGTACTTAGATTTTTTTCTATGCAGGAGCACAGAAGGAATGAGGGTCATAACTCCAACAACCCCCCCCCCACCCCACCCCGAGGATCTGCCCCTCCTTTGAATAAAAATTGTGTCAATGCTGCCTTTGCTTATTTTTGTAAAAATATTATCTAGCTTCCAAGAGGCTTGAACCACGGAACCTTGAACTCTCGACCACAAGTGCTGAAATGAAGGAAACGGTTAGACCGGAGGTGGGTGGTACCGGACTTACTAAATGAAACAACCTTGCCAATCCACCAGTTCTTTGTTTTCGTAGCTAGCATACACTTTCTAAACACAGGAGGGAGGGGGGGAAAGAGGGAGGGGGGTGTCATATATCAACATACAGTTTTACCAACCAACTAGAGCGGTAACAGTAGACACTTTCTCAAGAGATGTGAACCTTTAGGGTTTAGGATAGATAAGCTGACTATTAGTCCCGGATTCTCCCAGAATTGCATGGCTACCCGAGCCAACGCCGGGCATTTCCACTAGTAATATAAATAATTTAAATTATTTTTATTGATTGAATTACCCTTTTCTTTGTTCCTAACAGACAGGCAAAAAACTCTTCCATTTATTTTTTCCGACCTAGTTTTTAATAAATTTTTAACAAATATTTTCAAAAATTTTAAATTTCCACTTCGAGACACAGGGATTACTAATTTTAAAATGTCAGCCCTTTGCTTGCGATAGATATCTCTCAACGCTCGTAACAGACAAACTACTGATTTTATTAATATAGCTAAAGTATTTAATTATTTATTAATGTTTAAGTTCCAAAATAGATTTAAATTATATTAACTCTATTTGAAACTTAATTTATATTGTCAAAAATATAAATGCACATCGGGATTATTTATTAATGATTATAAATTAAATTAACGAAAACAAATAACATTAAAATTACTATATGGTTGACCTGATGGTCTAGGGCTAAGGTGTAGGACTTCTGTGCTAGGGGTCCGGGGTTCAATCCTAGGTCCCGGCACAGATTTATATGATTATCAAACCCTTCATTCACCTCTGACAAGTCGTGTATTAATCAAAACTTGTGAATATGGGGAATGACAGGCCTCCACCGTGGTTCGGATTCCACGTTAAACTGTAGGTCCTTCATTTCATCTCACAATCACCCTACCATTACACATTAGCGTAAGTGCGTACAACCCGAACGGGTAGTAAGACGTGGTGCTAATAATAATAATAATAATAATAATAAAACTACTATATTTATGTTGAATTCGTTTTTGTTTTTTGTCCCAGATTGGTGTGAGTAGGAGATGGTCAATCTAGTTTAGGAGCAATCTATGGTACATTTCCTGGACATTTATTATCCTCATCCTGTTTTATTAGTGTACAGTTGTGGACGGACGTCAGTAAAGCAGGGAGACGAATTGCACAAATCTATACCCGCATCCATAAGCATAAAGACAAAGGCGTAGTTCTCTCTTAGTCTAGTTTAATGGTGAAAGTTCACGGTTATATTCCAGCTCAAGTGTGTTGAGGCTATTTTTATATTAATTTTTTTTATTAAATCCCGGTCCATATCGAGATTTTTTTGTGAGGTTTAAGCTCCCTCAACTCCTAAAGTATTATTAATAATATGCATTAGAAACTATCCTTTAGTTTAAAAGAAAAACGTTCAAGAGAGACTCTGTGTTAAAACAATTCTATGTTAAATGACTTTTCCACGAGGCTCCACGGATTGATAGCTACCCCCACCAAAAACCAATTTGGGTTTGGTTCTTATACTTTTCAAATATGGGCACGTTTCCTCTAAATCCTACCTTCCTATCCTTACCCCATTAGTGAAAATGTTGATTGAATGAAAGGGTAGTAAGATGAGGTGTCCAAATGTAAACTGAATAGAATCCACGCAGGTGGGCATGGTGTATAGATGGCATGCTCATTTAGTTAGGTTTGCCTGTTACAGGCTGATCGAAGTTCGTATTTCAGCCGGTTCTACTGAGGGCGGTTTCCCCAAAATTATTTGTCTCCACCTCCACGAAAATGTAAGTACAATTCTTCCTAAGTCTACCTTCATCAGCCCATAAGCTTAGTTCAATAATAACAATGGCGTGTTTGAGCTACATCAGTTTGTATCCCAGTTCGTGAAAAAAATAGCCAGTACTAATGTACAGTTTCCCAGGTAACTTTCGGATGTACTAATCGTACTTCCTTGCCGTGAAGGCTCTTTCCATGTCCCGATGAGATTAGGAGATGATGATCGTGAATATAAGGGTCTGGAACCAATGAAGATCTTAACCTAGCTAAGCATAATTAACCTAACTTGGTGGTCGTGGGAATAATTTCCCTTTAGTAAATAAAAAGGTGACCTGGTGGTATAGGGGTAAGGTGTCAGACTTCTATTCTGGCGGCCGGGGTTCAATCCCCGGTCCCGGCATAAATTTATCTGATTACCAAACCCTTCATTCACCTCTGACAAGACGTCTTGTGAATGTGGGGAATGCCAGGCCTCCACCGCGGTTCGGATTCCACGTTAAACTGTAGGTCCTCCATTTCATCTCACAATCACCCTACCATTACACATTAGCGTAAGTGCGTATAACCCGAACGGGTAGTAAGACGTGGTGCTAATAATAATAATAGTAAATAAAACACGATACTAGCTGGTATTCGAACCCGAGATATCTAGATCAACAATCAAGAGCTCTGACTATCATACCACGAGGTCGATTTGCTTATTTCTATTCTGGTAGCCTGGACAGGAAGTAATAAGCAGTGCACAATAATAAAATGACTATTTGTTTCCATTGCGAATGTGTAACTTGAAGATCAGTCAAGTCATCGTACCTGGGGACAGTGTCTCACTATCGTAACAGAGCTCGACAAATACCTTGGGGCCCGACCGGAACCACCGCTGTTAAAAATAAAATAAAAGGTACTGTTAAAATACTGGTATGGTTGTAAAGCCTTGACCTTGTAGTCCACTCCACATTTTTCTTGTACCTCCGCCCCCCTCCCGCTTCGATTACCCGTGAAGATTGCGTTACACTCCGGCCTCAGTGGTGATGCAATTCCTGCCGCGAGATATTAGTGTGCGAACAGATATATACAGTTCCATTTTCGAATAAAGAACTTTCAATGACATATAGAAAATGTTTTTTTAAATGTTTTCACCACGTCTTCCTACCCATTCTGGTTATAAGCATACATTAACTACGCTAGTATCCGCTACTAGAATGCTGGAGATCGGGGTTCGAATCTTTAATAGTGTTCAATAAGAATGTATTTTTTCCTAAATAGTTTTCCACACAACCCTTATAAAAATACAGGTACACTTCCTCCAAGTTAAACTTTCCTCATTAGTATAATTAGTACATAAGCTTATAACCCTAACGGGTAGAGATGAGAAAAATGTAATTTTTGAGGAAATATACCCCTATTTACATTGAGGGTGAGTGTGAAACCATTTAGGAAAAACCATCCTCAACTCAAGGCCGTAGCCGGGGGAGGGGGGTTGGAGGTTCAAACCCCCCGTGAAATTTTATGAACAAAATATATATTTCTTTATTTATAGTTCAAATAATATAAAAATTAAGATACAAATACAATTTAGGGGGCTGTGTTACCAATAAAAGCACTTCAGAGAACTTATAGATGTGTCAAATATTTAGAAATTTTCAAAGCCTTTACCATGAAAAAAACCCACTTCAGAGACCGTCTAGAACTGTTTATCATTTAGAATTTTTTCTAGCTTCCGGCAATTGGAGGATGTGCCCCCCAAACTCTCCCTGAATTTATTGGCTGGCTACGGCCTTGCACTCAATAAGCCCAGCCAGGATTCAAACCCTAATCTATTCTTTACCGGAAATCCATTCCAACATAGGAATGACGAAATAGATCACGAGACCACCGATCGGAGTCCTATAAAAGTTACTAGATAATTTTTTTACGTATTCGCACGTCAATTTATTTAATTTGCATCTGTAAATTTGTATCAATACCTATAGAACAACACTTATAAAAAAGAAAAATGTAATCTATGTATGTTTGTATATTCTAAGGGCTCTTACTATGAAGATTAGACTGTATGTATTGCTTGGAATGGAAGGTTAGAGTGCCAGGGCCAAAAATTGTTTAGTCCTTGCTTGCTTACATTTTCATTAGCACACTTAGGGCAGTTTTTATAGTCGATATTCGAAGGCAAGCCAGCCAATCCTCCATTTGACTTGAACTGCTTTTGATTCGAATACTGGGATATCGGTTCTCTTCTTAGGGCTTGGCTAAAAATACGGCCCTTAAGGTGGGAAGGAAGGCGAAGCGATAAAAGGCCAGTGTGTTTGCAGTTTTTATGGCAAAACTGTTTTATTTATTAAAGCAAATATTGCTTCGGTAGAAACATAGAGTTTCATTTTCTTCACTTGTTGATATAAACAGTTCCTGACTATTTGTCATGAACATAACAGCATTTGATGGGAAACTTTTTAAATGAAGGAAAAAAAGTTATCAATACGATAAATAATGTGAAGAAAATTAAATTCTATGTTTGTACTGCAACAATATGTTATTTATTTGGTCAAAAACATTTTGCCATAAAAATTACACAAACACTGTCTTTTTATCACGTCCCCTTCCATCCAACCTTAATGGAACGTGGACTTATTTGCCAGTGATGCACCTGAAATTAATCTTTAAGTAGGAATTCAATGAATCGAAGCTATTATTTATGTGTTGTATATTTTAATTATTGGAGAATTTTATGTGAACTTTTAATGTTGATACAGTTATGCCTTTTTAAAACATAATCTCTTAAGACATAGTTTCAAATTTAACCTTCTTGAGTCCACATTTTCAGTGTACTCTTTATATTTTATTTTCGCAATAGAACTTAATATGGTTAAATGTTGTTTTCCTAACACTAAGTCTTACTATCCATTCGGGCTGTATGCCTATGTACTAACTACACTAATAGGCTAGGGATGAGGACGGTTAACTTGGGGAAAATGTACCCGAATTTGCGTGGAGAACTAGTGTAAAACCATTTAGGGAAACCCCTCTAAGTACACCCAATCGAGATCGAACTACGATCTCCCCGTTATTATCAGTCTTGTATGTTTCAAGAGTATTGTTTTATACCATGCAGCCACCAAAGTGGGTAAATAAAATACTGTTCCATTGTAAATATGGTTTAATTTTGTTCACATGGTCGGTGATCTCAACTGTTGTTGAATATAATAAGTCCTGAGCATAGCGGAATTAGATGAGCAACTTTTTTAAACTAAAAGAAAAGGTTGTCATTAAATCGCAGGACACCCTTGATAGATATTCAAGAACTGTTGAGGTCAGCATGGGAAGAAAATTATTTATTTTGTTTTCAGATAAATGCCTTAAAAACACTGCCCTTTTCTCGCGTTCCCTACAACCCCACCTTAAAGATGGGATGTTAGTATATGTATATCAACCAAAAATGTGTTTGGATGTGTGAACTATTGCGTGCGATCTATTAAGCTGATTTGCAATACGTGGTCTGATACAATCATGGTCTTTAGAAAGTGAACGTGAAATATACAATCTATAACGATGGTGTTGGGACTTTTCTGCTGACGGATGACTGGCGCCGGAAACGCCCACTTCCCCTCCGGCGTGATGTCCCTAGGTGGAATAGACGCACGATTCTCCAGTCTAATTACCTTACAACTCCTCGACGAAAGTAAATTTCAAGATTTGCCTCGAACGGACAGTACACCAAAAAGTTGTGTTCCCTTCGTATTAAATCATTCCACCTGTTGGAACGATTCGCTTTCGAAAGTAGATCTCGACTTTTCTTTGTCGTTTTCATATGTATAGCCAAACATGGTCAGTTGTTATTAAATTGCAAGAACTTATGGGTTGTCTTGAGGCATTCTGACATTCATCAATTAACCAATTAAGTCCTGTTTTTTTTGTGGTCCCCGTCTTACTACCCGTCAAGGCTATCTGCTTTTGATTACAATACCGGAGTAGGTTTGAGGAAGGTAAGATTGTAGATTAAATGTACACTTATTTGAGTGGAGAAAAAGTGTGAAATATTACTTAGGAAGAAATACACCCTCAGTACACCTAGACAGGATTAAACCCCTGACCTCAACGCCATCAAATCGGACCAGACGAGCTTTGAACCTTATCCCACGTTTCCACCGGCACGAATATTAATTAAATCTCAAATACAATTTGCTAAAGATTACATTTTTTTTTTGTTTAAAGCTAACAGTTTGTTACCATTATTATATTTTAGTTACACAAAATTAAACTATTTATTTCAAAGGCCATTGATTATTAACTTCTTTAATTGTAATCACTTTATTAATTAATTAAAACTATACTTAATGAGCTGTCAAATAAAAATTCAGCACAAGAGAAAACCGTTATAGTTTTTAAGTATTTTTTTCATTGCATTTTACTGCCAGTTCGGGTTATACGCATATGAATTTATTTTGCTAATATTTTAAGGATGAGAAAGGTTGAAATTGATAGGAAGTGTACCCAAATTTGTGTGGAGGTAGAATGGAAAACCATTTATGAAGAACCCCTTTCAATACACTCGACTGGGATTTGAAACCCGATATCTACATCATCGTCAATCTATTATACTGTAAGAGTGAAGTCTTAGTTCATTCGTTCACCTAAGTGAGTATTTACGTGATCAACATATTTTTGTTTAACCTTTGGTTTCTTTTAAATCAAAATTGCAAATGGTCCCTTGTTGCTCTGAGTCGAAAATGTGTTAATATTAGATTTATTAGAGACAGTGTTTTGCAAAACATAAGTCATCTAAATATCAGGGAGGGAGTGAAATTTCTTAAATGAATTTGGATTTGTTTTACTCGTTTGCTGATTCTTATCGCTAAACCTGGTTTCAATTTATGTTACCTCAACGGAAATCAAAAAAACATTGCTCAATAAAAGAGCGAGAGTGGTTTTTGACATATTAATCAAATTTCCCTTTCATTCAGTTGCCCCATTGGCCTGCAATGATCTCTCTTCTCGTTTCAGACATAATAAATGCCCTGAAGTGATCACTTTGAGAGAGATTTATGTTGTATTTTACTTTGGTTGGGATATTTAACGTGTACTTTCTGAAACAACTAATCAGAACAAGCTAACTTAATTCTAGAAAAGACACAGCACTCAGTCTCCTGACAACAAGTGCTGCCGTTAGCAGACATGGGACCCTGGGCAAACACTTTGTGGGGCCCCCAGTTATCTGCCTCACATGTTAAAACCCCACCTACCCCAACCCCCTCAAAAAATAATATTAAAAACTTAATCTTTGTTTAATGTTATTACAATAGTCTAGACCTATATACCAGTTTTCAGGCGTATGTATAAATTATCAGTAAGTGCCTTAAAAGTTAAATGCATTGTAATAATTAATGCTAGAAGCCATGTTTTTGTATAAATAAGGGTTGATATCTCCTCAATATTTCTTTTATTACCTTCCCCAATGAACTTAATCTGTATAATGGTACAAAGAACAACTGTGCCAAGTTTGAGTTAAATCAGTTGATGAGATCAAAAGATATCGTGAGACTTATCCACCCCAGACAGACAGACAGATGCAAATCGGTGGAGTTAAAACGAATAGCTCGCTTCACTCGTTCAATCAATTAGAACAAATGGTGTTTTTGTTTGTTTTTAAATTCTGAAAAAATGTCTAGATCACCTAATCAGGGAGCCTACTACACGAGCACGCAATTAAAAATTTCCCACCCCAACTTGTTTCGTCCTTTTCTAACCTAAGCAAGCGTGAGGACACCCCCCTTACCCCAAATCGTGGGGGCCCTGTGTATCTACATTGTTTGCACACCCCTAAGAGTGGCCCTGCCTGTCCAATAAATTATTCCCATGAAAGAAGAAGCCCCAATTTCATTAATTTCACAGTTTTCGGTCATGTCAGAAAACGAACCGGGCTCCCCTAGTTAATTAGGCATATGCACGATCTACTGAGAACTGTTTTTTAGTTATTAATTAATTATTATTTATTAATCCGCAAAACTCAAAGGAGTTGGGTTTTATTCTATTAATCACTTTCGTCAGTCAAATGATATGATATAATTTATAGCAATAATAATAATATGTACACGCTTCTGTGGCTGCAAGGTCTAAGGCGCTACTCTAGCAGTGTACTAGACTGTTGATGACGGGGATATTGAGGTTCGCATCTCGGTCGGGTGTACTGAGGGTAGTTTTACAAAATGGTTTTCCACTTTCCCTTCACGCAAATGCGGGTACACTTCCTCTAAATATAGCCTTCTTCATCCCTAAAATAAACCATAAGTTTAATTAGTACAAAAGTGAATGACCTACACAGAAAGTAAGACACGGTGCTAAAAAAAATGTTTTAACAAAATACTACTTCATCCTCACTGCTAATAGTTCCCCAACCACCTCTGGATACGATGTTATTTATTTTTTCGACACTTTTCAATACCCGTTCGTTCTAAACGCAAATATATTCATTACTCTTATAATGTAGGGAAGAGGAAGACATAATATAGAGTAAATGCACCCACATTTTCATTTTAGAAGATTGGGAAAACCTTTAGGAGAAACATTCTCAGTATACCCTACCGAGAGTCAAACTCCAATCTTTCTGTTTCATAAATTCAGCCTATTGCGAGAATGACGCCTTGGATCATGTGATAGGCATACAATTGAATGGGTAGTGAGACGCGGGGGTTGAAAAAAATCCTTTGGAGAAGTAAAGCAAGTCGTAGTTCCTATGTCGATTGTGGCATAAAAAAAATAACCCTGGAAGGTATATGAAAATATACCTTTCCTGGCAAAATTGGTAGGCCCTTTCCGCTTGCTCAAAGAAGTATGGTGTGGAAGTCAGCGGCGAACCACCACACGTTCTGAACTTCCCTAATGCATATAATTTTTACCAGATGGTGCAGGCAGCACTAAGCAGCTGAAATCCTGAGCACATGTCCAGCGTTGGATGGATATAAATCACATCAAATCAACTTCAAAAGAGCTATATGCATATATATAACAATATATAATAATTATTATTATTATTATTAGCACCGCGTCTTAATACCCGTTCGGGTTATACGCACTTACGCTAATGTGTAATGGTAGGGATGAAATGGAGGACCTACAGTTTAACGTGGAATCCGAACCACGGTGGAGGCCTGGCACTCCTCACATTCACAAGATGTATTGTTAGAGGTGAAGGAAGGGTTAATATATATAATTATATATGTATATATTCATATATTAATTATGTATATAATTATATATATAATTATGTATATAACTATATATAGTTTATATTGTCAGAGAATTGGAGGATTCTGGTTTGGTTAAATTTTTAAAAGGAAACTGAAATTTTAAATACTAATATTTAAAATACCCAAATATTGTATGTTTTGTTTCCTGCCGCGTCTACTTACATATTCGGTTTAATTACCCTAATGGACTAGGGATGAGTAATGGAGAGTTTTAGAAGACATATACCCGCATTTGTTTGGATGAAGAGTGGGAAACCATTTAGGGAAAACCACTCTTAGTACACCCAACCGTGATTCTAACTGTTGGCAGTCCAGTCTAATACGAGTATCACGCGTTAGATGGTTTGACCACTGTTGCGGGTTAGATAATATTGTAAGTGGCAAAAAGGAAGCTTTTTTTGTTGTTGTTGTTGATGATGATGATGATGATGATGATGATGATGTTTTTGAAGCGGAGCGATTGTAACAGTGATAGAAATCCTCACGCTTTAGGTCTTCTGACTGTACATATTGATTAGTTGTGGATTTTATAATACAATTCGCTTTGCTCGTTGGGGACTACGACCCCAAACCCCCTGTGAGTTTTTTGTTGTTTTTTTTGCAAGTGGATGTAAACTAATGTGATTCTAGAGCCGTTTTTTTTATAGGTCTTACCGTTTGGCCACAAGAAACCTCCAAAGAAAGGTCCGCACCTACTTTAAAAATACTCCGCCATTTTGATTTTTTTTCGGGGGCTAATTTTTTTTTTTTAACTTTTTGGATATTTCCCGTTGGTTACNTTTTAACTTTTTGGATATTTCCCGTTGGTTACAGGCTAGAAGCTATAAATTTGCCAAATTCCAAGTTTCTAGCTCATCTGGAAGTGGGTAAACATTAATATAATTGTGTTAATTAGCCGTGTGGCTTTATAGTAGTATAATTTGGGAATATCTGACATAACGTTTGTGTACTTTTTTTTACTAGTTACCTGGAATTAGGTTAAGTATTATTGTATTAAAAATATAAACACTTGCTGCACGCCACACTACCCACAAAGATACAATACTGTGTAACCGTGTTTCTTTTGTTTTTTATAACTTCGTTAAATTTTCACGCATGTGCGTTTACATATTAATATGTTTCTTACAACGGCGTACTATAATGATGACGTAATATCTCCTCCTTAGTCCAACGGAACTGGATACGTAATAACTATTGTTACACTGGAATATGGAATGTTTTAGCTTCTTGTAGCTGTAAGTAGAACTCATGTCAAACTTTCCACTACAGTTTTATTAAACAAAAACATAGCACGAATATTACGTACTTACTTTATTATATAGTCTCTTAAAGTTTGTGGCAACCTTTTCAAACATAATTTATCAGTAAACTACCCTTTAGTAAGTTTTCATTAGAAAAACAAACATTATTTTGATATTATACAAAACCCTCTTCTGATATTAAACTTGAACAACATAGCTATGACCATTTTTTTTAATTACAAATTTTAAAAAACATCAGTTATTATTAAACTAACCTTAATTTGAAGTAAAGAATTAGAATTTGGGGTAAAATATAGGTATGACCATATAAAATATAAATATAAAATCTGAACAAAATCCATCAAACCATTTCATCTCCATCCGTAAGAACCAAGATAGTTTTAAGACCCAGTTTTTTGAGTTCGGGTGCACAAAATATCAAGATTTATAAACGTTTTGAAGTATGAAATTCTCACAGATCCCAAGAGCTAGGGTCAATGACTACAAAAATACTATGACTCTCTCTTGGGACTCCAGGGTTTGATTCTAACCGACGAAACCAGGATATATTTCTCCATTGATGGTTTATAATCCTTCTTTCAGGTGAATCTTGTTGCAATTACTGTAGTAAAAAATGTGTTTAAGACCTTAATTGCTGTAATAAAAGTAAAGTTATTTTTAAAATCTATAAGGGAATATTTGGGTCTTCTTTCTCTTGTGTTAGAAAAACTAATGAATCATCCATCAATACAAGAAATAACTGTTTATATATATATATATATATATAAGGTGGGTAGGTTAGAGATACAAGAACTATTTTATTATCTTAACGAGCAGAATAAAAATGTATATTAATATTAAAAGCGTTTAAAATAAATCATGAATAACTGTTAGCCTCCGTGAAAACATAACTTGGCTTTCCTATAAATTTAACCAATTATTACAGTATGGGACTGTTTATATCGCTTTTGAAAATATCGGTCATAAAATACCGATAAAGTATTGCACTGAATGCGTTTTGACACTCATAGAGTCGGTTAAGGTAATAACAATTCCTGAACACAAAGATCTATTTTAGTATATATCTAATAATAAGCGATAATAATGTTAACATTTGCGGACAGAGGGTGACACGCGGTCAGCACGGTGAACCCTCCAGCCGTTTTCAGTTTTATAAACAGAACCCGCTGCTTATTTGTCCAAGTAGCTTCTCATTTGTTCTCACAAGGCTATGTTTGCCCCAGTTCCAGACCCACTGCTTCACATGTAAATTTTGTAAGCGTCTGGGATCAAACCTGGGACCTTAGAATACATAGCCAGGAACTCTGACCACTAGGCCACAGAGGTTGTCAGTATATAACTAATAAAAGGAAAAATAAAATATATAATTTTTCAAACCATAACTTCCGTCAAGTAATTAGTTGTAAGTATAAAAACTAAACTGTACAGGTACTCGTCCAGGAGGAGGATTTAAAAATCACTATATATATATATATATATATATATATATATATATATATATATATATATATANGGCCGGTTATTATTGAAACCAGCCTTCTGGGTAACAATCAGGCACAATATCCCTGGTACACAGACAAATAATATACCCAAACGCTCAACCTCTAGGTTAAAATGGTTGTGCTTCTTTTGGCAGTTTTAGTCCTTCACCACTAGGATCGCTTCTGTTGGTCCTATAATTGCCCAGCAGGGACACTAGCGAAGCCCAGTGTTGAAGGACTCAAGCTGGCAAAAGGAGCGCAGCGAAAACCCCGTAAGGTTGAGAGTCTGTTTGTACTTACTTGTCTGTGGGCTGGGAGTAATTCTTACAAAATATCTCACTGTCCTAACTCCTAGTCGGACCAAGAATGTTCATATTAGTTCATATTATACCTGCTTCAGTATTGCTCACAATATACTAGACTACTGATAAACGGGAGATCGGGGTTCAAATCCCGGCCGGGTGTACTGAGTGTGTCTTTACCTATATGGCCTTTCATTCTACCTCTACGCAAACGTATGTACACTTCCTTTAAATTCAACCTTCCTCATATCTAGCTTATTAGCAAAATTAGTACATATGCGTAAAACTGAGCCGGTAGGTAGTAACACGTGGTGCTAAAAAAAACAAATTCAGAGGCTCGTAGTCCCTGATTCATTCACGTTTTTACCTTGTTACATGAATGAATATTGAGACTAGAAGGAGAAAACCTTCATTCGTGTGTCTGTCTGTCTGAGTCTCACGATAACTTTTGAACGTATTCACCGATTTCATTCAAACTTCGCATAGTTTTTCTTGATACCTTTATACAGATCAAGTTTGTTGGCACAGAAAATATAACTAAGATTTGGGGAGAAATCAACCTTTATATAAATAAAATAAAAATAGCTTTTATAGCCTGATTTTTGTTGTAAGGACAGTTTAGAAAATTCAAACACATTTCTTTGCGGCCAACATTGATAATATTTTACTATATTATTTGTGTTATTTTATAGGTATTGATAATGTCTATCAAAAGTGACAATTGCAGATAACATGACTTGATGTATGAATATATTCAAATTATTTTAGTAACTTTATTAACTATCAAATACCAGATCAGGATATAACATTAATTATTATTACACGTATTTACATTTTCAGGGTATTTCCCGACACTTTATTGTCTGAAAATTAATATGATTCAAATTACTGTAGTCATATTAAACTAAAATTAAGTTTTTAAATTATTTATTCTTGAGGGGAGTAAGGCAGATAAATGATGTACCTGCAAATAAAGTTTTCCCAAAGCCCCACGCTTGCTAAGGACACCCTTGAATAGGACTAAATGAGCTTGCTTTGCTCACATTTAAAATGCCTACCGATCTAGATGACTCTTTTTTTGCTAGCTCAATTCGCGTTCGTATAACCAATATAGAATACCTTTATTATAGGGTATTTTTTTTAGAGACGGACCCGCCTCGGTGGCGTAGTTGGCTAACGCGTTTGACGTGTTGAGCTCAACCACTGAGTACAGGAAGCTCGAGGTTCGAATCTTGGTCGGGTGAACTGGGGGTTGTTTTTCCTAAATGGTTTTCCACTCTCCATCCACGCAAATGCGGGTTCACTTCCTCTAATTCAACCTTGCCAATTCCTAATCCATTAGATTAATTAGTACTTAAAGCGTATAACCCGAACGGGTAGTAAGACGCGGTGCTAAATATTAAATATTTAGAGACGGCTTCCCAATATACTTCCACGCGATTGACGCAAATGTAGGTAAATGTCACCCTACTTCTACTTTCCTCATTCCTACCCTAGAAGAGTATAGCCTGTACAGGTAGTAAGACTGGGGGGGGGGGCGAGAAATAA
>CABFOW010003382.1:0-27786 GCA_902141385.1 Timema californicum
AGCACAGTGGGGGACTTTTGGTGAGTTTCTTGAATTTAGAGTCTTTTCTTGGAGCATATATTTCCAATAAATGCTACAAAATGATGTCATGTGTAGTTTCTCTAATTCATTTCTTTGCCTCCAGAGGTTTGCCATTTAATGAAGAAAATCAAATAATTGGGTTACCAAAAAATTGAAACTTTTAGGTATTCTGGAGATATTTAGTGAATTTGATTCTTTTTTGGAAGAACATCTCAAACTGTATGGGAATCCAGGAAATGGGAACCCATCATATTTTCGGCAAACATTTGTGAGGAATTTATTGAATTAATGGGACATCATGTTCTTTGTACTATTCTTGGAACATTAAAGAGTCAAGGTATTATTCAAAAAGTGTGGACTCCACTCCTGACATCTCACACACTTAGCAACTGACATTTACTATCCAGTAAATTTGAGAATATGAGCCTGTGAAACATTTTATTAAATTCATCCTTATATTTTCTCATGGAGCAAAGAATCTAGCAAATACTGTTGTCAATTTCTTTGATGAGAACGGCATTCCATTATCAAACTGCCATGGTCAGTCTTATGACAATGTCTCAAATATGTCTGGACACTATACTGGATTGCAAGCACAGATTCATCAACTGAATGAGTTTGCCATGTATGTCCCCTGTGCTTGACACAGCCTGAACTTGATGGGAGTAAAATTGGCAGACTGTTGTCCACAGACTATACAATTCTTTTACTTTGCTCAGTGTCTGTATTCCTTTTTCTCTGCTTCTACAAATTGATGGAATTTTCTGGTATCATTTTTAGTAAAAAAAATTCTGTGGCCAAGTGTCTCTCTAACACAAGATGGACGTCATATTTTGAAGCTGTTCATGCTCAATATGGGGGCTTAGAGAACATTAAACATGCACTGGATTCTGCATTGGGTGACACTGAACAGGTAAATGAACACAAGGCGAGAGGCAGAAGGATTGAGCAAGAAAATTGAGAATCCATAAACAATCTTCCTTTCAATTCTTTAGAATGACATTATTGAAAGGGTGAACAAAACAATTAAGGTCCTGCAGTCAAAGGATGTTAACATCTTGTTGTCATGAATCTTCGTGAGACTATAAAATATATCATTAGGAAACTAGAGACAAATTTATTAAATAGTAATTGAAAGGCAGGAGTAGGTATCTAGATTCAGATTATACAGATGTCAAAAAATGGGAATGAAAGTGAGATGTGCATAAAAATAGATATGACAGATCAGGAGAATAGGTGCTTCTCAGTAAAATTGAAAAGTTCAAGGTGGAAACATTCCTCTCGGTTTTGGACTCTCTCATTTCTGAGCTAACAAAATGTGCAGAAGTCTATTCATTGATTAGAACTGTTTTCCTTCTTCAGTGAATTGAAAACAAATGGTACTGATGAGCTAAATAAAATGTGCGAGTATCTGGGTAATGTATATCACAAAGACCTTGATTATTGTGATCTTTTAAATGAATATGAGCATCTCAAGCACTGCATGGTCCTTGATGAAAATTGTGAGTCTCTCCTTGCATTGTACAGAAAAATAATTTCGGACAACTTGAAATCTGTGTTTCCCAATTTAGAAATTGCACTCATGTGCATAATGGTGACTAACTGTGCGGAAGAACTTTAATTTTCAAGACTGAAACTCATAAAAAAAAATCAGCTTCGCAGCACAATGAGGCAAAAGTGTTTGAAGTGGCTTTCACTCATGTGTATGGAAAATGACATCCTGAAAAACATTGACTTCAAGCCAATTATAAAGAAATACTCTGCAAAGAAATTTTTCAAATGCTTGTGTTGAACACTTGATTAATAATAAATAATTCATAGTAATTTCATACTGTGCCATCTCCATCCGTATGCTTTACCAATTGAGTACTGATTGGATTTTTTTTTTTTCCAAGTTCAAAGCTTATGTTATATTGTTCAAATGTTTTGTTGATTAATGTGTTTTTAATTCTTAGATTGGTTTTGTTGGAGGTAGCAGTAAATTTAAGTTTAAATTTTATCAAAAACCTACTTTTTTTTTTCTCTCTGTGAGTGGCTGTGTAGGTAGGGCCCCAGTGCACTGCTTTTCCCGGGGGTCTATAATCCTGTTAAGATGGCCCTGGGTGTATCGTTTTTGGTTGTATATCTACTGTGAGAAGGGATGACTAACCTATATGAATGAGCTCCTTCCTTTCTGTTGGTCATTGTTATTATGGTCAATATTTTTAAAATTCGTATTTGCTGTAAATATTGTAATAATTATTATCTATAAATAAAATAAATCTTCAGCAGTCATCTATTTTCTCACTCAACTTGGGTCAAGGAGGTGGGCTTACAAGCTACCTGTAAGAAGTTGACATAATGAAAACAGCTGGGGAAAAAAATGTTTCTTCTAACTTAGAAAGTTCCCACAACATTTTAAAATAGAAGTTTTCATTAAAAACTGCGCAGAAGACAAAGCAATTTGCTCACAACAAGGTGTTGAAGAAGATAGTAAATGCTTCGAGAT
This sequence comes from Timema californicum, assembly GCA_902141385.1. Classification (NCBI taxonomy): domain Eukaryota; kingdom Metazoa; phylum Arthropoda; class Insecta; order Phasmatodea; family Timematidae; genus Timema; species Timema californicum. The sequence continues at coordinate 2,510 of CABFOW010003382.1, forward strand.
ATGCATAAGAAGAAGAATAAGCTATCTCTTATCCAGAAAGTAGTTACATCTACATCACTGCTTATTTTCCATTTAATGAGCGTTATTTCAGAGTCTATGGTTTATTAAATAAGTAATGGAAAATGAGGAAAAATTAATATTGAGCTCATAGGAATAGATAGATTGTTTCAAATACTATCACCAGCTATCATTATAGTTGTTTCCAAATTGGTCAGGACAATATAAAAAGTATTCACCTCCAAATTTGATGACCATGCCATTTTGACTTTATACTTGCAGGTGAAACATCACTACCTTAATTACCCCAAATTGATGTAGAATAGAAAACATGCACAGAGTCTGCCATCGTAGATAAGGCTCTTTTTACTCTATTTTAAAAATGAGCTGCATTGTTCTCAAGTGTTTTTGTTTGCTTCGGCCACAGACTTGCTTACTAAGCCTTTTGTGGCCTAACTGAGGCTACATATGTTGATGATGACTTATCTCATCATCATAAACCCTCACACTACCAGCCCACCAACGTGGGACCCAACTGGCCATGCTCTGTTCCAAACTTGTTGGTTTTGGCCCGGACCCGTCTCCTGTCTCGTCTTCAACTGACTTGGCTTCCACTGGGGTTCGATACAACTTCCATCAGGTTGCTCAGTCCCAGGAGTACACCACTTTACGGTGAGATTAGGATTGAATGGGAGAGGCTAAGGGGAACCCACTAGGTAAGCTCCTTATATTGTGTTTCATTGCCCTATTTGTACCCCTTAATGACTGCAAGGGAGATAAATAAGAAGATGGGAGAAGGAGATAACATAAAGTTTGGTGTACCATTGAAGGAAAAAAATGGAAGCAATTAAAAGAAGAAGAATGGCAGGATAGAATAAGATAAAGGTATTTTACTAAACTGACCTGATCACAAACTCGAAACTGTTGTTGATGAGGATAGTGATGGCTTCATTGTTCATATATAGCGCTACATGAACCACGAAAAAAAAAAGGTTTATCAATAAGAAAATAATCACTCTTTTATTATGTGGTAAGGACTGCCACCCGTCTGTAAAACCGATAAAACGAGGAAATGTCAGGGAATTTGGTTTGACCTGGAAATGTCAGGGAATTTATAAAATTTTCTAAAAACGATTGAAATTTTTAAAAATACAGTCTAATATTTTAAAAGTTTAGCTATTTTGCTAACAATCTATTTTCACATTAATATATTCCAGCATATTAATTAATTAAAATTGCGATCAAAATATGTAAACTTCACAGTGAAGGCTATTGCTATATTCCAGGATTATGTAACCCAAGAACATGTGTGCATGTGTAAACATCAACGTATGCACCGTGGTCACCGTTCTAGTTGTGGGAAAGCGTCTGCACAGCCTTCTATTTGACACTTAATATGCATATGGGTATTTGTTTGATCTTATATGTTCTTAATTCCGAAATAGTGACAAAATAGCGATTTATCATTATTTTCTATGTCATGTATGACTTTTTTTTTTTTTAAAGTTAGTTAATTATTATGTACGGCGTTATAACAAAATTGTTTATTTAACACATTAAAAGTGTTGCAAATTCATTTTATCAGTTTAGTTACCCTTTGAACATGCTCAAATACAGATTTATTTTAGTGTTTATCAATTCTAAAATGACACGAGTATATTTGATTTGAAGTCCAAAGCGTTGCCACTTAACCATTTATTATTTACAACTAGAAATAAAATGTTTTGTGTAGATGTGTGAAAAGCAAGTGCATCCATACTCCAAACACAAGATTCAAATAAACAAGTAAAAAGTAAATTTTTTTTTATGATAGACCCAAGCTCTAACAGTTTTTTTTTATCTTTAGTAAACGTGTTTATCCTTAATATGGAGTTGGGGCATAGACTACTTCCATTGCATTTAATAATGGAAAGGTTGAGGTTTGAATCCTGGTTATTTGCACTTAGGGGGATTTACCCATTTTATCATGTTAATGCTTTCTCATTCCTGCTCCATTAAATTGAGTTGTTGGAACTATTACATATATGTCTGGGAAACCTGGAAATGTCAGGGAATTTCAATGTTAAAAATTAGTGGCAACCCTGGTGGTACAATGCTTCAACATTGGGTGTTCAAATTCCACACCATTGGGTGTTCAAATTCCACACACTTAGAATAAACTCACCACAGCAGATAAGAGCCATTAAATTGCATGTTATTCTGCAGAATAGCTATATTGTGGAAGGTGACCTGGCGGTCTGGAGGTAAGGTGTCAGACTTATATGCTGGCGGCCGGGGTTCAATCCCCGGTACCGGCATAGCTTTATCTGATTACCAAACCCTTCCTTCACCTCTGACAAGACATCTTGTGAATGTGGGGAATGCCAGGCCTCCACCGTGGTTCGGATTCCACGTTAAACTGTAGGTCCTCCATTTCATCTCACAATCACCTTACCATTACACATTAGCGTAAGTGCATATAACCCGAACGGGTAGTAAGACGCGGCGGTGCTAATAATAATAATAATAATATATTGTGGAATAAAAAATGCTCAAATATCTGGTTTTGGACACCAAAATGTATGCATTGACAAAATGGTGTGCGAAAATACTTTTAAGATGAGGTTTTAATCAATTTATGAGATCACATCTATAAGTGTAAATGTTTCATAATGAGTGTACAACCATACAACTTCAAGGTCAAGGCAAAACCTTGTATTTGTGTGGCTTGAAATTCTATACTGAAGAAGTTATTGACCCTTTTATGAGCTACTAACTAAACAGGCAACAAGAGCATAGTTGTTTCTATTACAAATTATGCTTGAATCCAAAGGGGACCTCTACTCTCTTAAAAGGCTGCATCCAATTAGTGTGCATGTTTCACCCGCCTCTTACAAAGGATGGGTACAAATTGAGTGTCTGATGGCAGGACATCCATCAAGAAATTTTGGTCTACAGGCAGCTGTTGAAGTAATAACACACACACACACACACAACTTTTCGGTGTCATTGTGAAGATCCATCAAGTATCCGAAAAAGTTTGCTAATGTTATACATAACTATCTACTGGGAAACCATTAGCGATAGTTAGTATATTTAGCACATTTTTTCAGTGGGGTGAACTTTATGCTAAACAAATGGTTGTCTCTATGAACCTTATTAATGTAGCCATATATAAAAGGTATTTGTTGTCATTATCGCCAGGTACTGCAATTACTTGATGGATATTTAGGTCAAGTCATTTTTTTACTATTGCATAATAGATTGTAAATTAAACACAATTTTACAACTCAACAAAAAAAATCTTGAAAATGAACGAAAGAAAATATATTACAATTTTACAATAATGTATTATTATTGGTGTGTCTGTTAGTTCTCTATTAATATTTGTTCATTCAAATGTGTGTGTGTTTTCCAATCCTAGAAGTAGCAAGTCTAGTTAAACATTATTCAACTACTGAAAAAAAAAAACATTATTATTGAGCTGGTTGGTAAATATCATCCTAAAATGCAACAGTCTATCTTATATGGCTTATTAAGTAAATACAAAACGACACAGTTCGGTATCAATAAATATGTAATGTACAGTATGAAATCACTTGACAGAATGCCTCTTGTTGACATCACAGAACATTATAATAAAGTAATGTAGGTTCAGTGCTAACAACAATCACATAACAATTATCTTACATCTCCCCTTTATAGACAGGTAAGTAATAAAAACATATTAACATGGCCTTATTTAATACATACAAAACAACTAGTTTGTATTCATTATGCCATACAATTAATACCAAATACAAAATAGACTCATATGAAAAGACTAAACAGTACAACAGACCTAATACAACCAAATTTACAAGTTAAGGTGACAGTTTCTTAGGAGGACGCACCAGTCTTCCCGACATAGTAGTGACAACTATTGTCACAAACATCCTGTTTTTCATTATTCCCATTTTTTTTAAATTTCTTTACATGTATCCTATTTCTTCTATAAATACCATTGGAACTGTCAATTACCAGAGTTCTTGGTAGTAGACCTATTTTTATTACTTGATCTCTAGACCATTATTTTTCAGCTGGATTTTTCTTTAACTAAATTTCATCATACATTTTAAGATCTGGCAGACATTTGTCAGTTTTGTTATATTATTTTGCCATTCAGTTGTCTCGCCTAGTTATAAAGTCATTATAATAATTTGTATTTACTATCTTGGGTATCAATTTGGTTTCAACAATAGGTAGTGTTGTACGTAACTGTCTAGACATTAACAATTGAGAGGGTGAAATGAGACTATCATTTGGAGTATTTCTATATTATAAAAGAGCCAGGCATGCATCTGAATTTGTTTCAAAAGTTTTAAAAATCAAGTTTTTGAGTGTTTGGATTGCCCTTTCCACTTTGCCATTAGACTGATGGTAATGTGGACTACTAATTACATGTTCACTATCCCAGTTTTTAGCAAACTTTTTGAAATCATTTGAATTAAACGGTGGCCCATTATCAGAAACCAACAGCTGGTATACCATGACGAGCAAAAATTGACTTAAGTGCCTGTATTACTATTGGAGCTGTTGATCCTCTAGTAAGTAAAGACATCTCAATATATTTTGAAAAATAATCCACACAGAGTATATATTTCTTTCCCACTATTTCCATAAAATCAACTCCAACTTTGTTCCAGGGTAACATTTTGACTTCATGTGGCATCAAAGGCTGATTACTCTTGTTGTTATTAAATTGTTGACAATCAGAGCAAGACATAACAACATTTTTACTATCATTAACCATATTTGGCCAAAATAATGAACTTTTTTAAACTGTACACTTCGTGCTATCCCAAAATGACACTTATGAATAATCTCTAACATTTCTTTTCGCATTAACTGTGGAACAATGATACATTCCCCTTTAAAAATTATCCCATCTGTTTCATAAATTTCATCAACTAATTTTTCATAAGGTCGAACCTCAACAGGACATGACTCGTTGTTTGAAGGACATCCTATTTGACAAAAATTAGATAAAATTCTTAGGACAGTGTCTTTACTTTTTTCATCTCGAAAGGTTTCCAGTCTTTCAGGAGACAATGACAAGGTTGAGATTAACAGATTGACATGTACACTAACATTCTCATCCATCTCAGGAACTGTGTCAATTAGTGGAGCTCGGGATAACATATCCGAAATAAACATTCACTTTCCTGGTTGGTAAATTACTTCTAAGTCATAAGGTTGTATTTTCAACATAAGTCTTTGAAGTCGTTGGGGGAATTTATAGAGAGATTTAGTGAAAAGAAGAACTAACGGCTTATGGTCAGTGTGTACAACTACTTTGTGACCATAAATATACTGGAGGAATTTTACACATCCCAAAACAATATCAAGGAGCTCCCGTTCAATTCGTGCATAGTTGCTTTGGCTTTCTGTATTATTAGTATTATTATTGTTATTATTATTATTATTATTATTATTATTATTATCATCAGCACCGCGTATTACTACCTGTTTGGGTTATACGCACTTACACTAATGTGTAATGGTAGGGTGATTGTGAGATGAAATGAAGGACCTACAGTTTAACGTGAGAATCCGAACCACGGTGGAGGCGCCTTTCTGTAATTTTAGCAAAAGCATATGTAATTGGATTATTACTGTGAAGAATGACAGCCCCTACTGCACTTTGTGATGAATCATAGGACAAAGTTAGTTTTTTGGATTGATCAAAATAAGTCAAAACAGGTGCATTTGTAATTATTGTTTTAAGTTTATTGAATTCTTCATCATGACAATGATCCCAATGCCAAACTATGTATTTTTTTAAAAGTGTTCTCAAGTGCTTAGTTTCCTTCAGAAAAATCTTTAATATAAAGAGACAGGTATGTAAGCATACCTAAATATCGTCTTAAGTCTTGAGTATTGTTGGGTCAAGGCATTGTAACAATAGTGACTACTTTGGCTGGATCCGGTAACATCTCTTTTCCAGTGAGTAAGTGACCTTTTCTTGACAAATTTGTGATTTGCTTAAATTAAACTTCAAATTTACAGATCTATCTCTTTCGCCAAACAGCTTTAAGATAGAATCGTGGTGTTCTTGGCTAGATCAATAATTAAATTAGGAATTCCTTCAAAAATTTCAATCATAGTTGAATGAAAAATCTCAGGTGCTGAGCTTATTCCAAATGGTAAACATAAAAATCTATGACTACCAAATGGTGTGATGAATGTACACAATTTTTAGGATTCCTCATCAAGAGGGATAGTCCAAAATTGGCATCTACTGTTGAGACACATTTAGCATCCCTTAATTGGGCTTTGACAGTATCAAGTTTAGGAAAATGATAATGTGACTTAAGAATAGCTTTATTCAAGTTACGTGGATCTAAACAAATCCTAAGGTTACCATTCTCTTTTCTAGTCAGAACACTACTATTCACCCATGGTGTTGGTTCACTCATTTTGGATATAACACCCAACTGTTCCATGCGTTTGAGTTCACTCTCTAGTTCAGTAAATAATTTAAATGGAATCTTTCTGACAGGCTCTACAACTGGACTTATATTTATTTATAGATAAATGGCAATACCTGTTTATATTTCCAAGACCCTCAAAAATATCTTTAAATTTATTCACAAATACCTGGGACTTTGCTCCTATATTAATATGATTTGGTAATGACTGATTAAGCTCTCTTTGACTCTGATATATATTTGCAAAAGTAACATTATTAATTCTCTTAACCAATTTAAGTTCCACGCAAGTTTTGAGACCTATAAATGCATTACAATACATCTCAGTTATATGGAATTTTATGTTAATTTCCTTGTCTTTGATTTGAAAATTTAAATCAACTTCACCTCTTACATGAATTAATTTTTTATTAAATGTCAGGACACGAGTAAACATAGAGTTTATTTTATTTTCTGATAAATTTAGGCTTCTGTAAGTGTTTAAACTCATTACATTAGTCTAAGCGCCTGTGTCCAGAATACAACAAAGACCTCTTCCCTCTATTATAATAGTTATGTCCCACGTTAGTGAACTTACATTTGTAATATTTTCCCGAATATATAATGAAACTAGAAATAGGTCATTGGACTGAAGCGATAAGCTTTTAACTGAAGGCTTATTTTTAAAGCATAACATCACATAGTGACCCTTTATCCTTGCTGCTGGACATTTGTAGCGGTGTTCCTGACCACATTGAGTGCATTTGGATCGTCTTGAACTTTATGACTGATGTCTTGAAGAAATTCCTCACAGGTTTGGACGTCTACCTTGAAATTGACGCAGTGACCTCTGCAGTTGAACCTTTTCCAGTGTTCCCACAAAATCTTGATTTGCTGATGAGTTACTTGAAGTAAGTTGTGATGTCTGAAGTTTGGACATTTTCATTGTTTTGGCAAGCTGGACTGCTTTATCTAAAGTAATTTGGCCCTCTTCAAATAGGCGTTGTTTTATGTCATTTTAAGAGTAGCTGAGTGAAACCACAAGTGAATATCTTTCACTAAACTTTCTCATAAATCACCAAATTCACACGAAATACTTAGATTAGTTAAAGCCGTGACAAAGTCTTCTAGTGTTTCATTTTCTTGCTGATGACGAGGGAAGAATTTGTAATGTTCGAATGAAATATCTGCCTTTGGTGTGAAATAATCATTAAACCTTGGGACTAGTTCATTATATTTCACTTGGTCATTGTCTAGGTCGAAAGAATTAAACACTTTGTGAGGGTCTGGGCCTAGGTGGTGCAAAAGTAAAGCGACCTTTTGCGAGTCATTTTCTTTTTCCAGACTTATGGCTTGTAAGAATATGGTGAACTGCGTTGACCACTTTTTACACACATAAGTCAAACTCAGACTTTTTAAGTCAATCCACTGAATCTCTAATGTAACTGCTAATTTGGATGACCTTGTGGTGTCGGCCATTTTAGAATTTTAAATTATTCAACAATGAATGCGAACTAACTATTTATGTAGTAACTGACAGATGATTAATTCCCTTCCATTGACTTCTTAACTTCTGACACCATGTGATATAATTTATTAAATAAATACAAGACAACACAGTTTAGTATCAATAAATATGTAATGTACAGTATGAGATCACTTGACAGAATGCCTTTTGTCGAGGTCACAGAACATTATAATAAAATAATGTAGGTTCAATGTTACCAACTGTCACATACAATTATCTTACAGATCTCTTGAAGCAATTTATCCAATGAGGTGGTACCAAATAGCAATAGTCACAAATATAATTATAAATCAACCTACTTTTGCATCCAGCTAGTGAAATGTGACTATGTCAATAAACTATTTATAATACTTACCAACACGTTTTTTAAATCTGGTTAATATTAACTCTAAGAAAACATTTTAAAAATATATTCTATTAACATAAAGGCATCGATATTTAGGTCACCACATCTGAGTGATGGCATGTTTAAAAAATCACTGCGAGTTTAATACATCACCTACTTTGATATCTGGGTGAATATACTTTGCTTCTTAATTCTCAAAATATATTTTAAGGATATATTTAGGTAAAATTAAGATACTCTTTGTTTACTGAGTAGGATAGCATTCTTTGTTTTATTACACTATAATATAGGGCCAAAGTGCAATTGGTCAAGTTGAGACTGCCATGTTTCACTGTAATGACGTGTACATCTCATGTCTATCACTTGCAGCACGCACAGCAATTAGCGCTAACTAAACAGGCGAGCAGGAAGTATAATAGCATTCTCACAAACAAATACATAATATATACCTAAATTACCAACAAATATTATTAAAATAAATATATTAATTGTATATATATGCTAAATACATTTGCACCATATCCTCACACATTGCATCCCACCATGAAGTATAGGCAAGACACTTCCAGTGAAAATTTTCATATAATATAATATAATATAATGTAAATTATAATAATAAATATTGTTTAATGAGTAAATAGCTTCAAAAAAGGTCAAGTACCTCTAAATTGGTCGATGACCTAAATTCAATAAATCGATATCAGGTCCTTGCTCATGGTCTCTAGGTAGTCATTGGTCACTCATTGCCCAATGCCCATAGGCATCTACACGGATTAAGTTACCTGCATCTGTGGCTGCATGGTCTAAGGCGTCACTCTTGCAGTAGACTAGACTGATGATGACCGGAAGATTGATGTTCAAATCCTGGTAGGGTTTACTTCAAGGGGTTTTTACTAAATGGGTTTCAATTCTCCCTTCACACAAATGTCGGCACACATCCTCTAAATTCAATCTTCATCCATAACTCATTAACATAGTTAGTTTATGTGCGTATAACCTGAACAGATGTGGGGCTAAATAAATTAAGTTTTATTATATGCTACTAAAAACAAATGATGATAATGCCTATTGTATTTACTAAAGCCTATACATATATTCAAAACTATAGCTTTGAGAAAGTAATGTGTCAATCTTTCAAAGATAGTCAAATTCAAGGTTATTATATAAGTTATTGATATTTACAGCCTAAATGAATATATTCTATTGGTAAAAATTATTTTGTGATGAACTCTACGACTACATGTGTCGGTTATAGCATAGATAAAGCCGTCATTCTCGCAATATAATGAATTGCAGGGGGTGAGGAGAGATTGGGTCTCGAATTTCGATAAAGTGTACTGAGATTAGATTTTCCTGGATGATTTCCCACTCTACCTTCGTGAAAATATGAATATATATATATATATCCTTCTTATGCTTACTCCATTTGTGTAAATATGAAGATATCTTAAACGGGTAGTTAAACGTGACTGACAAAAATTAACTCTTCACTTGATATCTCTTGTTTGGTATTTAATTTGTATGTATGCTTATAACTATTTTTCAGGGCTGAATGCCCCATCAGGCACAAACCCAACTCCCCTAATGTCAACCACTGCCACTGCCACCCCAGCACCCAATCCATCTCTGGGGTACCTCACTACTTTAACCATGATGCCTGCTCAACATCCATTGGTCCCCCAGTTCCAACAATATGTGCTGCCAGGGACTGGAAGCATGCTACCCAACTATCAGCCATCTCCAGCCAGGATCATGCCACAGATCCCTTCTGTGCCACCTGCCATACCGGCCATTCTTACCAGTAACTACGACCTTGACAGTGAGTATTTTACACCTGTCTGCACTTTAAGAAGGAACTATATGGATTGATAAATATTAATGCATAGTATCCAAGAAATGGTCTCATATAATGTTATCCTTTTCTTGTGATTTATTTGAAACTCATAATTACATTAGAAATTTTTTAAATTCAAAGTCCAAGGGATACCTAAGGCGGAAAAAAAAAATTCATATACCCAAAATTTGAATTAACCATTTTCATGAGTATCTAGGCATTTGGTACACATTAAATCAATAACCTCAAAATAAACTACCTGTATTCACACACATTAATTTATGCTATATAAAACATACAAACATGATAAAAACATGTATAAAAAAACAAGAAAATTCAAACCCAAAATACCTATTAAAACTTGGAAAAATAAGAATACAAAAATTGCTGAAATCAGAATTGATGAAAGCCAAGCCAAAACATCTCCTATCTGCTCACCGCTGGTGCATAATTCCCCACTTTCTCATTTATTATGTATCACTAGGCTAACTGTTGGGACTTGAATAATTCCATCCACTCAATAGAGCATTTTAGTAGATGAGCCTTGACCTGCAAGAAGATGGGCAGTGCCTTCTAAATGTTCTTTAATGTCTTCTTTGACTTTTGTTTTATTATTATCTATGATGTATATATGATCTGTACTATTGTTTTACACGAATGAACAAATACTCATGAACAACTTTGCTTTGTGTTTTAAATATGTACAAGATATGGAAACCATTAATTGATGTCATAATACCTTTTACAACAGGTTATGGGACCAGATGTGTTTTTAAGGTTCAAGTGAAAGTTTAAACAGAAGTTTTGAGTGTTATTCGTGATCGTTTGTCTGCAACACTACATCAATTCGTGTTGGTTAGCTTCTGATTTGATTGAACTCAAAAATTGTGCTCGAAATGTCATCAGTTAATGTCAGTAATTATAAAATAGAGCCATTAAATAAAAATAATTATGATACATGGGAAATACAGGCAAAAGCAGTCTTCATTCGTAGTGGACTTTGGTGTTACGTGAGTGGTGAAACATCAATACCTGCAGAAGAAGCAGATAAGAAGAAATGGCAGGAATATGACTCGCATGCAAGGTCAGATCTAATATTGATAATATCCCCAAACGAACTAAAACATGTGAAAAATTGTGACACATCGAAGTCATTATGGGACAAATTAAAAAGTGTATACCGAAGTCGAGGTCCTGCTCATAAAGCCACATTACTAAAACGACTCGTTCTGCACAAGATGAAGTACAACGATGATATGAGTACCCACCTAGATGAGTTCACAGATGCTGTGGATAAGCTCCAAGATATGGGAATAGAGATAAACGGTGATTTGTTGAGCATCATGATGCTCTACAGCCTATCCCCTGCCTACGAAAACTTTCGTATAGCAATTGAAAGTAGGGATAATTTACCAACTCCTAGTGAATTAAAAATCAAGATTATGGAAGAATCAAATGCTAGACACAAGGATGACCTCAAAGATAAGCATGAGGATGCATTTTTTGTTAAAAAAATTAATAAACATCACTATAAAAATTTTAATTCAGGTCAAAATCACAAAAATTTTCGATCTGGTCAAGGTCATCAAAATAAAAATAATAGTGGTAACATGAACTGCCAAAGATGTAAAAAGTCAAATCATAGGACAGAAGATTGCTGGTTCAACAAGAAAAAGGAATCCACCTTCAAAATTGAAGAATGTCTTTCAATAGGCCTACACCCATTACCACCCATGAATTCTATTTGGTGTCTGGATAGTGGATCTACTTCACACATGTGCTATGACCAAACAAAATTTTCAAAACTATCTGAGCCAAACAATCATGGCGTTCTCAAGCTCGCATCAGAGGAACACACTGCAACTATTTCAGGTATTGGTCTAGTCAAAATTCAGCTCGATGATGACTCAATAGTAAATTTACCTGAAACTTTGCATGTACCAAAATTGACCACAAATCTTCTCTCTGTTGCAAAAATTACTGATAAAGGTTTTAGTGTTATTTTCAAGAAGGATTACGCACAAGTTGTAGATGATCATGGTAATCTTATTCTAAAAGCAACACGATACAATGGTCTGTACTGTTTTGATGCAAACATGTCAGAATATGCAAATTTATCTTCAGGTATTTCTGAAAAGTCAAAAATTGAAATGTGGCACAGAAAATTGGGTCACATAAATGAGTCAGATTTAAAATTGGCTCTAAAAGATAATCGCCTAAAAGGTTTGAATTTTAACACCAATGAAAGTCTTGGTGAGTGTGAAATATGTATTAGAGGAAAATTTACCAGACTACCTTATCACATTAGGGAACAACCGAAAAGTGTAGATAAGCTGGAAATAATACATTCTGATGTTGTAGGCCCCATGCACACCACTTCACCCGGAGGCTCCAGATATTTTGTTACCTTTATTGATGAGGGAACTCGCTATACCAGAGTATATTTCCTGAAAAATAAAAATGAAGTCTTAAATACTTTTAAAGAATTTAAAAATGAAGTAGAAAATCTGACAGGAAAAAAGATTAAATATCTTCAAAGCGACAATGAAAGGGCAGAATATAGAAATTTGGAGTTTGACAAATTCTTATCAGATTGTGGGATTAGAAGACGTCTTTCCGTTGTAAGATCACCCCAGCAAAATGGATTGGCCGAACGAAAAAATAGGTCACTGCAGGATAAGGCCAGATGCCTACTACTGGAATCAAATTTGCCCCACTCATTTTGGGCTGAGGCCATCAATTGTGCAAATTATTTATTAAATCGCAGCCCATCCAGGATTCTGAAAGGTGAAACTCCATATCAAAAGTGGACTGGTCATGTACCTTCAGTTCATCATCTTCAAGTTTTTGGATACAAAGCGTTCATGCACAACAAGGACCCCAACAGAAGAAAATTTGATTCAAGAGCCAAAGAAGGCATTTTTGTCGGATACTCTGAAGTATCAAAGGCCTATCGTATTTGGGTGCCATCCCAAAGAAAAATTTCAATAGCGAGAGATGTAAAAATAATTAACAAGCTCTACTATGAATCCAACCAAGAACCCTCAAGGTGTGATCCATTCAGGGAAGAATACTGTGAACAACAATCAAATACGCCGAAAAAGGAAGAAAACAGTAACAGTCAAGAGATTTCAGTAATAAGGAATGACGAAAATTTAGATGAAATTAATGTAGTCGCAAGTGACAGAGAAGAAAACAATGAAGGATCTGAAGATAGCTTTGAGGAAGAAGAAGTTGAGGAAGAAGGACAAAGATGTTTAAGACCAAGAGATACAATTAGACTACCCCCTTGGATGAATGATTATGACATGTCAGCATTATGTGAAGTTAAGGAAGCTCTAGAAGGGCCAGATGCGGAAGAATGGCATGAAGCCATAAAAAATGAAATCAAAGCCCATATAAAGAATGATACTTGGGAATTAGTGACAAAACCAAATGGAGCAAATGTAATAAGTTCTAAAATGGTGCTAAAAAATAAGTATAAACAAAATGGCGATCTTGAGCGGAGAAAAGCACGTCTTGTAGCTCGAGGATTCTCACAAAGACCAGGACTCGACTATGGAGAGACGTATGCCCCAGTCGCCAGATTAAGCTCTATAAGAACTCTTCTTGCTGTAGCAGTCGAAGAAAATCTAAAAATAAATCAACTTGATGTCTCAACAGCTTTCCTTAATGGGGATATAGACGAAAAATTATTTATGCAAAAGCCAGAATTTCTAGAAAAAATCTTATGCAACATCATGGTTGAAGAAAGTGCTAATGAAGACTCCACCATGTTCAAAAAGGTAAAGAAAATGCTTGAAGAGCTACGCAAACAAAATGGTGAAAAGGTATGTCGTCTTAAGAAGGCGTTGTATGGACTAAAGCAAGCAGGACGCCAATGGTTCTGTAAATTAGATTCCAAACTTTGTAAATTAGGATTCATCCCTTCACAGGCTGATCCTTGCATATACATTATGATCAGAGGAAGAGAAAAAATACTGGTTGCAATTTATGTAGATGATGTAATCATTGCATCAAATAGTCAAGAAAAATTGAATCATATAAAGAAGGAGCTTTTGAACGAATTTGAAATGAGAGATTTGGGAAATCTCCAATACTGTCTTGGTATAGAATTCGACTGTAAAAATGGAACTATTTCAGCTTCACAGAAGAAATACATTGATGAGATCCTTCATAAATTTAATATGGAGACCTGTAATCCTGTCAAGACTCCCATGGTTCCGGGACTAAAGTTTACCAAGGCGTCAACAGAAAACCTACCAAATTTTCCATACCAAAATCTGATTGGAGCCCTTATGTATCTCGCAACAGGTACAAGACCGGATATTTCACATTCGGTAAGCTACTTAAGTCAATTTAATAATTGTTTTTCTAAGGAGCATTGGCTAGCAGCAAAAAGGGTCCTCCGTTACCTTAAAGGTACCAAGGAACTGTCTCTGATCTTCCAAAAGACTGGAGAACCATTGACCGGATATGCTGATGCAAATTGGGGATCATGCTCCAGTGATAGAAGATCGTACACAGGATACTGTTTTAAGTATGCAGGTTCAATGGTCAGCTGGGAATCCAGAAAACAAAGAACCATTGCTCTATCTACCCAAGAAGCTGAGTACATGGCCTTAACAGAAGCGGCAAAGGAGGCAATGCATTTGAGGCAACTGCTGAACGACATGGGATCTTGTCAACAAGCCATCCAAATCTTCAATGACAACATGTCTGCCCAAAACTTGACAAAGAATTCTATAATAAGTTCCCGATCAAAGCATATAAGTATAAAAGAACACTTTATTCGTGAGAAAGTTCAAAATGGGGACATTGTTGTAACATACAAGCCTTCTGAATCCATGGAAGCAGATATTTTTACAAAGGGCTTGGCAAGCCCCAGACACACCATCTTGAGTCAAGCTGTTGGACTACATCCTCGGCTCTAATGAGTGAGGGGGAGTGTTGGGACTTGAGTAATTCCATCCACTCAATAGAGCATTTTAGTAGATGAGCCTTGACCTGCAAGAAGATGGGCAGTGCCTTCTAAATGTTCTTTAATGTCTTCTTTGACTTTTGTTTTATTATTATCTATGATGTATATATGATCTGTACTATTGTTTACAAGAATGAACAAATACTCATGAACAACTTTGCTTTGTGTTTTAAATATGTACAAGATATGGAAACCATTAATTGATGTCATAATACCTTTTACAACACTAACTCCAACTTTATTTGACATTCTCGGCATGTGGTCTAGTAAATATTGTTAGGTTAGGTTTGAAATGAGAATAAACTCAAAAAATTTAACAATATACAGTATATCCTTTGAATAATTATCAAAATATTTCCTTCTGAAACTTGAATGAAATGTACGTTAATTTTATACTGTTGATGTAAATATAAATTTCATGGGGAATCATGTCAGGTTTGAATTAACCAATGTCAAACTAGCCAAATCCTACTGTATCTATAGAGTCACTTGCTCATCTTTTACTGATCCCCTTAGCACTAATATAATGGGTTAAATGTTAATTTTGTTTTACAGCAAGAAATAATTTTCTCAATGGTAACATCCCCGGAGTGTACTCAACTTATATAGGCCAAGATCAACAAATAGGGCAAGAAATTAAAGTTGTCGACATGTTGGATATTCCTGGGAAAGGTCGTTGCTATGTTTATATTGCAAGGTAAGGACATTTTCTTTGAATTATTTAGAAGTAAACATATCACAAAAAATATTTAGGAAATATCTAAGAATATTGTATCTACAAACATTTTACAACTTATGTTTCTTATATCCATTATTATTTCCAGCCTACAGCCTGGGTCAGTTTTTTATTCACGTCATATATTTTTACACTACTGGCTGGCTAGGCCTATTGTAGCTTCATATGCCTTATACTCTATCTTAAAACTAGTACAAGCACAACATCCAGTTCTATACTGTTAATTCATCAACATAAAAGGGTAACCCCATAGTTTTTATCGATGATAAATTTTCAGCCATATCGGGAATCAAACCATGGACCCTCAGCTCATTAGGCAGACACGCTACCGACCGAGTTAAGGTGTCAGGCTTTTTTTTTTTACAAACTATGTATAATTTTAAAATATAAAGTATTCAACAATAATTGAGGTGCACTTTTAAAAATATTCTTCTAGAAGTAACACAAGTAGATTAGAAACATTAAAAATACAATATAATTTATTAAATGTTGTGTACAAAATAAATAAATTTTTGTTAAATATAAATATTAACCTTTTTCAACTAAATTTGCTATATCCATCTACTCTTAAATGTGTGTCATTTCTATATAGGCCTACATAATATATTTTTGCTCCCTAAATTATACAGTATGTGGATACCAAAAACTTAAGGGAAAAAGTTAAACCAAAATAGGTTATTGAATCACAATGTGAACTATATTAATATATATACATATTTGAGATTAAGCAAACATTTTTGCAAACACAAATTTCAATTAATTTTTACCAAATTTTTTACTCGCCTATCTAAACAACTCACCCCATATTATCTTAACCATCGAGGACTGGCGCTAAAAAAATAACATGAGGACTGGTGTTACAGCAATTTTGCAACATCCTATAATGTTCTAATTAATAATCAAAAACACATACTTTAATAAATAATATTATTATTGAAGCAATATTATTAAATACATATTTGAATAATATTGTACTTTTGTAAATTTTATTTAAAAAAAAAATAAACTTTCTTTAATGTTAAACTGTTGCATAAACATAACTATTATTAGAAAAAAAACCATTGTAATTGATAAATACACACTACACTACCTAAAACTTTGTAACCTAATCTACAAAATACCTAACAATCATAAAATATAAGTTTCAATTAGGACATATTTTAAACAGAAAAAAACATTACAAACAAGATTATTTAAAAAAGTTACTTATATTTTTGTTGAAAAAAGACTTTTCTTTCTTGAGTTCCTTCCCTCGATTTGTATTTTTATGTATAATAGCGACCGCACGAGAATAACAACTACAGCAATCTATAGTAATGTAATAGAACTTGCACAAACAATGCAATGTAAATATACAGCACTAATGAGCCAGACACATGACATCACTACTAGCGCAATTGTTTATTCACAACATTCCTGCATGGTGCCAGTTTAAAACTCGTGTATTTCAGAATATTTTTTTTTAGTGTTTGGTGACATTTTACTACACACATGGAATTAATCGAGGAATACTTTGAGGGGATCCAACCTAATTACCTTTAATATTTAGAAAAAATGACAGCTGTTGGGAAAATGTAACAGTTCTAGTCACAGAAGGCTAACACTAGTTGAGTTAACTAAAAAAATCTTTAATTTTATATATCAAAAGTTAACTAATAGAGTAAAGAATTTCATTTTGAAATGAAAATTCTTATAAAAACTAGTCGGCTCTAAATATTTAAACAATAGTTTTCATAGTCCACCCTTGCAGAACAACTTATTTTACCTAAAATTTAAAATTATTTTCTTGATATGTCTACAAAAATAACTAGAGCCAACTTATACTATTATTCCATTATATTTTTATCTGCATATAAAAAGATTTAGATAGTAAAAAACATAATCATAGAAAAGAATACCTATACAAAATCTCATAATTTCCAGCCATTGAAATCGACTAATTTGTAAAAAGCGAGAACTTCAGAACACAGCCAAAAAGTATAAACAAAAGGAGTAGAATGAGTTTTTTTTTGCTTCTCATAAAATACTTTTAAATCGATGAATATACTATAAAATATATCTCATTTGAACTTAGTATTAACATCATTACTCAACCTTTCAGGCTTTTTCTTTCCCAACTTCACGTGCTCTATCGTTTAACTATACAAAACTATTATGCATAAGTTAACTTAGGATATAAGCTCTTTCCCAAATTTTCAGTTAATAACCTTATGTGAACTTAATGACATTCATAATAGCTGAATTTTCCTTATTTAACTTATTCTTCCTGGAATAATTTACAGGAAAGGTGGATATAAACATATAAAAGGAATGAAAAAATATGTTTTTTTCACAATGAAAAGAAGAACACAGTTCCCACCTTATATTGCCGCCACTGGACAAAGAGGTAATGGCTGCCTCTTTGTCCAGTGGCGCCAATATAACGTGTGAACTGTGTTCTTATTTTCATCATGAAATCCATTAGGGGTGTGCGAAGCCAGTTTTTTCAGTTCGAAGCGAAGTCGAAGCGAATATTCAAGAATATTCTCGAAGTCGAATCGAAGTTCGAATAAAATTTAAACAACTAATAATAGCTCTTAAAACAAGCTATTTTTTTTAAAAAAACTGGATGTTTTTAGCCTTAATATATTTATATTTAGTTCAAATGCTATTAAATTGATATATTTTATCTAACTTTAATAAAACCTCACAATTTAGCCTAATTATGTAGTAATACACAATAAGACAATAACCTTTTTAGAAAAAAATATGTAGGCCTACTAAAAAGACATTTACTTGGGCACGTAAATAGACAATTATATTTTATAAAAAACATAGGTATATACTATATTAGGTTAAGTTATATGCTAAGAAAATATTTACACAGTCCTGTGACATTGTGCAATAATATTATCCTACATTTGATTTGCAATTTAACTTTAAAAAATATTCACTTCAGGGCAGATTATGTTATAACTTATTTTAAAAAACGTGTATTAAGAATTAAGAAAAATTATATCAACATCAAACAGTTTTTATAAGTTAAAATAAAAACAAACATTGTAAGAAATTATCCACACAGGCAGTTAGAAGTGTTACTTTCTCTTCAAGTTATTTTAAAAGAATGTTAATTCCTCGACATGAATAGGAGTTAACGTTTCACACCTGGCAGTTACAATGTTTCCTGAACTAGAAAAGACCCTTTCACTGCACACACTTGTAGCAGGTATTCCCAGGTATTTGAGGGCTAACTTGGAGACATTAGGATATTTCCGAGAACCCTCTTCCCTCCACCAGATATAGGGGTTTGTTGATCTGGGCACTCGTGGCGGATGGACTACGACTGTAATGTCCCACAATTGCTTTTGCCTTTGTCAAAAGCGTAAAAACCCCAGAACATTCTGCTTTGGCATCATGGATAGCTAATTGTAGGGAATGGGCAAAACATGGAATGGAAATAAACAGGGAATTAACTGCAGAACGAACATTTGTAGCATTATCGCTGACACAATATATTGGAAGTTTATCATCATTTAAAGCAATGCCCCATTCACAAACAGCCTGTTGCAGTGTAGCTCTGATGTTCACAGCTCTGTGTGATTCATTAAGTAGCACAGTGTTCATTGTAAATGACTTGTACTCAAAGTCTGGTTTTAAATAATGACACGTCAGACTTATGTAACTGTCATGTGCACGTGAGTCCATCCACCTGAGGTAAGCGACAAAGCAAAAAGTTGGGGTAAATCATTAATAAGTGTACTACATGTTTCATTAAGTTGATGAAGCCTTCTTCCTCAACAAACTTGTAGGGCAAGAGACTCATTGCCAACATTTTTGCAATTTGCTTTGTAATTTTGTGTGTTATTGGGTTGGTAGGCTGCATGATTAAACCTTTCTGAAAGGCACCTTGAATTGATGATTGAACCAGTGTGTCTTTTTTAGGAGCTGAAGTAGTTTGTTTTATTGACACTTGCTCTTTTAAATTCATTGAATTGAGATGGATGCGTCTCTAGATGGTTTGAAAGTGTTTTTGTTGTGCTGGAATAGAGGATTTTAAAAATTAAAATCTTGAAATCAAAAATGTAAGTTATATTTTAATCAGATAATAAAAATATTAGGCTTAAATGTATTAAAATCAGTAAATTTGCTTGAATGCTAGAACTATATAAACTTGGGAAATTAAAGAAGTAATTTGTAAAATCCAATATTACTGTTCAATCTAACACATTAAAATAAAACGTAGATAAACTGCAACACATGCTCTAAATAAGCTATCAAAGTTATTTTTATTCCAGTTTTAAATTTTTTAAAAAAGGTAAATCTTTTGGTATTACAGAAAAATATGGATTCTTTTAAAAAGAAAAACGTTTCTAATAGCAATAAGTCACCTGTTGGCGTTTTGTATTTTTTCAGGCATATTTTACACTGGACAGTTTTCTTAGAAGCTCTCGTGAAAAATATCCATATTTCACTTTTAATTTTCTTTGTTTCGGACATTTTCGTAGGCTTAACCAAAACTATTGATAAATAAATAAGAAACAGAAACAGTCTAATGTTGCCAACATGAGGTCATCAAATTTTCCATCAAGTTTTTGGGTTAATATAAATAAATCATTTAATTGTTTAGTTAAATAAAAAAATTAATTTAAAATTGAAACAAAATTTAATCAGTAAAGGGTAAATATGTTTGCTTATATTCTGTATCAAAATTAATCTTTTCGACTTTCAATCAAGTTTTTAATTTATCTCTTGGCGCATGCGTCATAACATTTTCTGTTGAGTAGAGCAAATACACGTGAAGGTCATTTCATTTCAGAATATTGAAAAAGATTCACTTGAAAAAAATTATGCAAAATTCAAAGCAAAAATATGATTTTAAATTGTATATTGATTTTTTATAAATATTATTTTTATCGCGTGAATTTAGGTCATGTGGCGGTGAAGATAGCTGAACGTATTTAATTTGTGAATCGATCAGGCCGTGTGGCATCGAATATAATCGATTATTGAAATTGTGTAACTATCGATAGTTATTCAATATTTCATCAAAACGAACTATTTTAAATTTACAAGTTATTTATTGAGAGAGAATAAGAAAAAGATACTTACAGGTACATTTTTTTTAAAACGAAAATAGCGTGATCACCATTTATTAAAAGTGGTCACTAATCTCAGTAGAAATATTGTGGAATAATAATAATTATGTCAGTCACAATCAACTAGTCGTTTTATAACCATGGCCTTTTGTGTCAATACATAGATATTAAAAAATATCGAACTAATCGATATTTAACCTATAAATCGATAAGGCCCATCTTTCGTAAAAGTAAACAAATGAAAATAATTAAATTATTTGTATTATAAGCTTGCGCCTCATACATAAAAGTATTCTCTAATTCAACGTTTATTTTTGTTTTAAATTGTGAATTGTGTGTGGTAAATATGAATATAATCTACTAGAATAATAGCTCAGAATGATTAAAATTGAAAATACTTATATATTTTTTGCCGAAGCTTCGAATTTCTCGAAGTAAATATTTTTTGTCGAAGTCGAAGCCGAATTTAGTTAATATTCGCTTCGACTTCGAGATTCTCGAAGCTTCGCACACCCCTAAAATCCATATTGTGTTTGTTCCTTTTATATTTGTCTATGCACTTTTCCTATACCTTCTGCTATGTATAATACAATTAATTACCTCATAATGAAAAAAGAGGTTTGCTTTATAGAGATATTTAGTTTATTCATGATATCAGAATGCTCTATATTTTAAAATATCTCCTTTTCCAAATTTTGTTTCAGATATTCTTATGACCCCTTCCAACAGTCACCTAACGAGAACCCTGAGGCAGAGCTCGCAGTTAATGCTGGAGACTATCTCTTGGTCTGGGGAAACATGGATGAGGTGAAGAGAATCATGATTATAATACTAATGTCAAACATTGAACTGTAATCACAGCTTTTAGGATATGCAGGGGATTTAGATTAGTTGGCTAATAATAAGGAAGCTGTTGGATGTAATGCATACATTTTATTAACCCTCAAGCAGGCTTATTGGTATATTTAACACAAGGTTGGTACTGTATACTCCAGTCAATTTTCACAGTATTGTTGATACATGTGTGAAATAGTAATCAGTTTTGTAAGTTTGTTTCAATTACCAAACAAATTTATAGATTTATCTTTGTTGCTGTGTGAGTAAATAGAAAGTGCCATAATTTATAACATTACTGTTAAGCCGATTATTTTCCAATTGGTACTTCTGCGATACAACTACAATTTGAATACACATACGATAAAAATACAATCTATTAAATAAAGTCGAAAAGAATTTTTAAAATGTATTTAATGGTCTTAAGTTCTTCTGAAAACTCTGCACTATATTACAAATTTCTGCGGTAGACATAATATAAAGTGGGTATTAATTTAGTTTTTTGTGTTGATTAATACTTTCTAAAACCAATTTCTTATATTAGCACACATCTTATGAACTAACCTATATATCAAGCATACAAAACTCTAAATTTTTCACAAATGATAACTTTATTGCACTGACAAAAATAAATTTAGGTTATGCTAGATTATATGAACAATGAACACTCAAAACAATAAGTTTGTTTCAAATAGATTCAATTTAAAGATGGTCAATTAAATTAATTTAATTTTAACAGTACTGGCAGAGGGTTAAGCTCACATTGAAGGAAAATAAAGATTAATATACTTTTCAGGCACCCGACATTGTCACCAGACTAACAAATGTAACACACTACATTTTAATAAAATACTAGTTTTTATTTTAATATTTCTTGAAACTTATCATACTAAAAGTCTTAAATGTAAAATATTGGTACATTTAATCATTTGGACAAATCTAAAGATAAGTAACTGTTATTAATTTTTTAAATATCCAACCAAAATGCAGACATGTTTAAGCATTGTTATTTTTTTCAAATGTACCATTAGATTATTAATTGATTAGAACCAAAAACTTTTTTTTAGAAATGATGTGTTATTTTAAAATTAGAAATAACACTTTTCTATAAACTTCCTTTGTATTATCACGTTTTAATCCATTAGTCCTGATAAAGAAAGGATGGTGTCACTGTTAAGCAGTATTTTAAAATTTAGCTAAATTAGTATAAATTATATACTTTTCTTTTAAACAAATATACTTTAGAAATATATAATACAATCTTTTTTGTAACTAGGATGGTTTTTATGATGGGGAGCTGCTGGATGGCCGCCGTGGCTTAGTACCTTCCAATTTTATTCAAAAATTGGTTGGTGAGGATCTTTTAGAGTTTCATCAGTCCGTTGTTTTGGGTCTGAGAGACTGCGATGATAGTGGTATTACGCACATAGGACAAGATATTGACTTCTCCAACCAGGTCCACGATATTATGGCCATTGGTAAGTGGCCACTTAATACACCAGTAATGACCAATTGAGTAAATAGGTTGTAGTGGGTGAGTACACAAGTAAGCAGATATAGCTATTGCATTAGGTATACAGAAAGAGATATTTGGGTCCCCGAGTTGGTGTTATTATGTGACCCCTATTTGTTTGCTACAATCACATTTTCTCATTTTATTGTAAGCTCTGAAAGATATCTTAAAAATAAGGAAATTGAATAAATTAATAATTAGTTTTAATATTCTTTACAATCCATATATTTTTCCTATAGAGTCATTTATTATGAACTTACCATCTCAAATGTATGCAAAAAAACTTGTTAATTGCCAAGCACAGTCCTAGTGTTGAAACCACGGACTTAAACTGGACTTTCAGAATCGGTACTGTGACTGCAACTTTAACAAAACTTTGTGGACTGTATTATATTCTATTAACAGGGTGCGAACCAGCAAATAAAACACCATGAAACACTGCAATAAAATAGAAGGACATCACCCACCATCTTACCTGTTGGTATCTACTAGGCACAGTGCCTTTCACAGGTGTGGCAGTCTCAACCCTCCACAGTTGACGGCCCACTCTTAGTTGTGGTGTTCAACACCAGGTGCGCTCCTTCAGCTTGACACTTTTGGAGCGTATGAACATTACTGCCCGCCTTGAAACACGTTGGCGTTTCAACACACTCCCACGCGAATCGGTCAACTAACCACAGTATATGTTAAAGTCATTGTGACATTTTCAACGTGAACGAAAAGGACTGAAATCTCAAGTTTAACCTATATATATACTAAGTAAATCATATCAAATCAAAACTTTCATGGAACTAAAATGGATATTCTTCCAGAAAAATGCATCCGACTTTAAACTAAAGAATATACACTGTTAAAGAAAGTAATTGGAATATAAAAACAAAAGCTACACTCTATAGTACGCTAGCAACAACACTTACTAGTCTAATAGTGTGTTACACCCTCTCTACGACTCATTACTACCCCAACCATTAAAAGGTAATAAAGGGAGAGGATATAAACTAACATACAAAAATAGGGAAATTGTAAAAATATGTAAGTTCAACAAAGAGTAGTTTATTCAATTAATGACAATAGCGCAGATGACAATAAATGGTCTCATTATATCATAATGAGATCTGTTGGAAATCATACTCGAAGTAAACAACTTTACAAAATTCAAGTTGTGCAAGTATTTTAACAAAAGGGAAACATGATATCCATCACAAAATTGATAGACTAGTCTATATGAGACAATACTACAGGGTAATTATTTATATGTGATGCAAAAATTATAAGGGCCTAATGGGCACCTTGATATGGCTCCAAAGGTTTCGTAATGCACAGAAAACGATATCTAATATATAAAGAAAATTAAATGTTGACGACTACATTACAGAGTTAACATAAACGTGAGGGTTTGACTACCAGACACAAGCCAAACACCCACGGGACTACTCGATCTGACAGAATATGGGACACACAGTTCCCAAACTAAACAAACAAAACTGAGCTGTTCAAAAGGAACTTACGTTACAAACGAATAAAGTTATCCTAATTCAAGTTTCAAAAAAGTTACATTACGTTACGTTAATTCTACCCATAAACTCAAACACGAAAAGTTACTTTAAAAAAAACGGGAATACTCTACAATTCCAAACAAATAAATATTTACATGCCAACTTCTAATTATCACGTAACTGAAAATATTTACGAGAATAAATACAAAAGTAAACGTCCAGCGCCCGAGCGGCGACATTTATAAGATATAGTAGTTTAAATTTAAATAGACGATTAAATAATAAATATGTTAAATTTTGAAACAGAAAATTTTAAGTTAGAAAATTATAGATACTAAAGAAGTTAGAGTTCATAACTCCACCCGTCTAAGCGACGAGTTTGATACATTTACAAGTCCTTCTCCAGCCATTGCCCAGCTCCATGACAATGATCTGTCGTTGATCGTCGATCGTAGAATAGTCAGTATTTGCATACTTGCATAGCCATTATATAGGGATTTCATTGTTAT